>LFZN01000003.1:0-63093 GCA_001578235.1 Pseudocercospora eumusae | reverse complement strand
AGGCAGTCGTTAGCGTTAGAATAGCGAGACGGAGAAAAAGTGTGCGCGCGTGTGTGTTCGTTCGTTCGTTCATACATTAGCGTCTCAGGAGCTTCTGCTGCTCAACGAAAGCCTTTTCATTCTCCGACGCCATCCATTTCCGCAGATTCGTGAGAAGCTTGGTAGAAGTTTTCTCAGGGTAATGCTCCAAGATAGCAGTCTCGAGAGTATCCCATTCGCAATGCTTGTTACGCTTGCCCTTGCCCGGAGGCTTGAGGTGGGTTTTGAAGTGATCTGACGCGTTATCTGGCCGACCGATGGCTTTGTCGCAAAAGGAGAGCGGACATGGGTAGTCGCGTTTGTTAGTGTGCTTGCCCATGTGGCGCTTGAGATGTTCGCTGCGTTCGAATCTGGCGCCGCAAGGTACGCCGTTTTCGATGACTTGGCAGTGATGGGGTTTGCGGTCTCGTCGGGGCTGCGTGACGACCATGCCGTCGACTACTTCGAAAGGCTTTCCTTCGCAGCGGACGGAACAGAAGGGTCCTTCGTACTCGGCCCAGACTTTGCCCGCTGCGTGAGCTTTGCGGGAACGCCTGGAAGGACGTCGACGGACTCGGTCTGGGCTTGAGGTTTGCATATATTGATGTGACCGGTATGGAGTTCGAGAAGGAGTGCCTGTGATTTCGTCTTTGACCACGACATAATCATCTTCATCCGACTGAGCAAAGTACTGGTTGTGAGGGGAAGGTTGGCCTATGGTTTCCCAGCTACTGTAATCTGTGCCAGCTGAATCGAAACTCGAGCCAAAATCCTGGCCCATAGGCTCGTCTTTGCAAGGAACGTAGGATTCCATGGGGTAGTCCTCTTGAGGACTTAACTGAGACGGCACGACGGTATGAGGGGCATGGAATATTGAGGGAGAAACAACTGTTCCTGAGTGATCAAAACTGGGAAAAGCGGACTGTCCAAGGCTGGGAGCAGGTGGCGATGGGTTGGCATACATCGAAGCGGACACATGCTCCTGGTTCAGGCCAGTCCCGTTCTGAAACAGGGTCGTCCTCAGGCCCGGAGCGGCAGCATTGATGTCCAACGACGGTTGATTGGATGTCGACCACGCTTCATGTCGAAGCGGTGATTGCTGAGCGCTGAAAGTGTTATGCTGCGCGTATATGGGTGCCTCCATGGACGGAGCACTACAGATCGCTGATTGATGATACGAGTGCTGAAACATCGGCTGCATCTGACCGATTGCGCATCCATCATTGAAGGTGTTGACGGTCCTCGCGTGCACCTCAGCGCCTTCGCTCCACTGCTGAGCAAAGCTTTCCTGAGCCATACTGTGCACCGGCGTCGATGGCTGCGAGAAGTCGGCTATCGATGGCGGGCCGGATGTCGATGCATCTGACAATGACAATGAAGAGAATGCCAGCGATGGTCGTCTGGACTCGTTGGCTGACTGCGGCGGCGTCACAGGCCAACTGCTGAAGGACAGCGAGCCGGCTTGCCTTTCAGCAGGTCCGCGAGTATCGATTCCCGGCACGGGCATACCGCGCTCAGGACGCGTGGGTGTCGTTGTATTTGACATGTCGTAGACTGACAGTAGATATTAGCACAGTTCGCGGCAACACCTGACAGGTGCATTGTATGTTTGAGACGACACACAAGACAGCTTGCGACCAAGACCGTGAGTTCAGATGACTTGATCGACAAAGGGGAGAGTCAAGATTGTCGCAGGTGTTATCGTGTGATGGGAGAAGTATGTGGCTTTTAATCGGGGCATGGACAAATCTGTCTAGGAGGCTTAAAAGGCTCGAGGTACTGACCATTGTACACCAGCATCTTTGGCTGTCGGCGCGCTGTCTGAGTGTGCTCGTGTAGCACGCAACGCAAACCTTATGTCAGGGTGAGAGGATGGGTGGCGGTTCTCACGATCTTACTGGACCAACGTCAGTCTGGATGCAGATGCAAATGCCAGGTACAACCGTACCCGACCTCAAAATTGGCCGACTCACTAGCAAGGAGTAGGCGGGTAATTTCCAACAAGTGATGTGGATTGTTGTAGAACCAGCAAGGGATGTCCCGGCCTCTCCTATAATGGTATAGAATCAGGAACGACGAACGTTTGGAACGATCTTGAAGAATGAGATGGTGTGAGGGAACACTTCTGCGACAGCAGACGAAGGGACCTTGCTGAGAATAAGTATTCCCGCAGCCAGACGTCCGAATCTCACAGAATATGGCCTTGCAGGCAAGCCTCTTGTACAGCGTGAGGGTACCGCCAGATCGGACCAGGTAGTAGAGAGTCGGCCATTGCAACGTCAGCCATTGGGAACGCCTCAGCTTAGGAATGCAACAGCATCGGCAAGTATAAGCCGGCTCGATGAGAGCGTCGACCTTCCGAATGCTGGCCGAGATATGACAGATCTTGGTGGCCGCATGCAATTCGATTCTCTCGCAACGCTCATCATCATGTTGATCTGCAGTTCGGCAGACATTGTTGTCATGATGTCGAGGCGGTCTGCAAATGCTACCCTGTACATACCTGCTTTTTTGGTAAGCACGCACAGACTTGTTTCAGCGACTGATCGAGCGGCGATTGGACCCTTTGGCATCTCCAGGTGGTTGAGACGTCTGTCGTTGGCATCGATTCTCTTGCGGTTCGCAATCGTGGATCTCCTACAGGGTCTCGCATAGCGCGAACGTTGCGCAACATGGAGGAAGATCCCTTCATTACTGGCTATACAGCTCGGCAAGTGGATCCTTCGTGATGCTACGGCTGCGCTATAGACATGCACGCTGCTGCCGTTTTGGGCGTCGCAAAAGTTGTGGTGGCGCATACTGTACGTGGATTTCTGCCGTGCTCTGAAGTCCGACCCGATGCTGCGATCTGAACTGCAGCCACCCACTCAAACACGCGGTATCTTGTCGAACTGTGGCAGATGTCAATGCCAGGACCCGCCATTGCCCCATGGCTTGTCCAACATCGTTTGGTGTAATCTTTAGCTGACTGTTTTGGTCCACATTAATGATCATGAGTGAGCTGATGCAACTTTGACACCGGGTTGCTGGAGTCGAAGAAATGTCCGTGACGTCGCACAGTCGGCCGTCGTACAGGGAAGACCGCGGTCGGATTTGGATTCTGAGGAAACGCTTGGTCGAGTGCAAGCGAGCAGGTCCACTCAAATATGTGCCCCAGCAGTGTATGATCAGCGTCTAGGTATGCGCATGTTCTCTGGGGGATTTGTTGAAGCAATCTTGGGTGACATCGGAGAATATTTGACAACCCCATGACATTGAATACAGTGCTCGTTGCAGAAGCAGTCATTCGCCTGCAGCCATTTCTTGAATGCAATTGTTCAGCATGATCATCGACCAACATCAGTTCATGCAAACAGCCGCGCTTCGTTCTTCCGAGCGTGTAAAGAAGCCCAGTTCTAAGGACCCAGAATACCAGACGGATAGCAACAGTCCATGATGGCGCTAATGCTGCGCGTTCCTGATCTCCATACCGTGCCGTCTTGTCAACACTCTCTTGTACTTGTAAATGTTTCAGGAAGCGCAGGATCCTGGTCATGCAGTCGGATACCAGCATTTTACACGCCAGACATAAACGGGCCGTGTAGAGAATTGCAGTACCCATGCTCTTACCGACCTAGACACGCCGAAATCTGTCTTCTGGTTGACAATTCCACTCTGCAGCTGAGGAGTAAGCAATTATGTCTTGCATGATGCTCCTTGCCGATCATTCATTGGACTAGTAGGAGTGTTACACCGATCCACATCGATGCAACGAGCGCGGCCGAACGCCGTCCACACAAATATCTGCCCACACGGTCAACAGCCAGGCCGGGGCCGAATTGGACCTCTAGAACGGTGCCGGTCTTGAGAGCGCTGGTTTCACAGACAGCGGCCTTGGAGAGCAGTCCAGTCGCTGCTGTAGCCAGAAGCGCTCCGACCACCTGCCAACAGGGCCCGAGTCTATTTGCCACTTCTGGACAGGCAAGCACGGCTGTATCGGGCCAGCCAGCTTGATTTCGCTTTCGATGATTGAGCTGGTGATCAGGTCATGAGAGCCTTCTAAATGTATCAACATGGGTATCGTCTTTGTTCATTTCTAGCATCTACATGAATCAGCAAAGCGATGAGTTCAAGAGCCCACTTCGACGTCGGCCATCACTTAAGCCCCCGTCATACCGCGCGCCAACCTGTGCCGTTGAGTACGGCGCCACTATCAATTGCAGAGCCGTTTACAGCCCGGAAGCTTCCGTGTGATACTTGCATGTCACCCGCTTGGACCACTTTTGGCGGTTCAGCAGTCATGCCGGGATGTTGAACTTGGATTTCATCGTCACTTGGCAACCGCCGATGTGGAGTATCAGTCACTGGATCGTAACCACGGCCAGGCACCGCTTCAGGTTGCCCCACGGTGTCTGCGGTCTCCTTCGGCTCGTCGACTTTGGCACAGATGGTTTCGGACACGACAGAGTCCGATACTGGGTTTGCAGTCGAGCGCATACTATCCTCATAGCCCAGTCTGGCCAGTTCTTTTGCGTTCCGAAGACCTTCTGCGTCCTCACGAATTTGTTGATTCTCCTGTTCTTCCTGCTCACCTAGCGCCTCCAAGTCCTCTAACGGGTTGCTGTCGTCATCATCACTATCATCATGATGATCTCCGGCCTCACTGCCTCCATTCGCATACCCATTTACTCGCGCAGAATCTGCATGGCTTGGTGAGTACGATGCCGCGATGCCAGCGAAGGTGGAGTCCATGAGATGGTCCAGTGCACCCAGCTCATCTCGTGACACATCGCGCCAGTGACAACGAGCATGCTTCCGAGTGCAGCCAGCGCAAGATGTCAAGTTCTTGACACAGTCCATACGAAGACGTCTACATCGATCGCACGGAGGTAGAACGCGGTGACCACGAGGTAAGCTGTCCATATGTGCTTGACATAATGGTCGGAATGGCTGACTGCTCTCGAGTGCTGGCGGCAGTGGGCGGCTGAAGTTGTGTTTAAGCGGAGCATGGGTAATAGTGTAAGGATTCCCAGTGCTGGACGACGGTCTGTGTAGAGTGGTAGTGCGAGCGCTGTCCGCGGACGTATACGGTAAGTGCTCGTTGGCATAGAGAGTCGTCGGCACAGGCGAGAGTGAGGAAGTATTCGATGTCGCTCCCTCGTGGGCAGTGTCCACGTTCGACAATTTCTGTGACGAAGACGAGGCATCTATGCTTCCGGAAGCGCCATGATGCCGTGTTTGAGCTCTGCCTTGACCTTGATTGTGCGGAAGACTTTCGAAATGCCGTAGTAGTTCGTTGCGCACTGCAGCGGACGAGCCTAGGCTGGGCTCGGCACTCTCACCGGATGCACGGCTAGGTGGTGCATTTGCGGTGGTGTTGACGGCAACAAATCCAGAGGCTGAAGCAGGGGCGGAGGCAGAGGCAGTACTGGAGGGTGGTGGAATGGTAGTGGTCATGGAGGAAGGAGCTTTCGCTGGCGTGCCGCTACCACCTTCCGCTCTTCGCTCAAGAATGGCAGCTCTGCGACCTTTCAAGCGATGGCTGAGTTGTCTCGTTCGTGCTGCGACCATGTCGGCGACGTTGGTGAGCTCTTTGAGCTTCGCTTCCAGCACATCGCACGTGCCCACCTCCTTCTCTTCATCCTCCCAAATGGGAAGCGGTGGGATCAGTTCCTGGCATCGTCCACTGTTGATGAACAAGAAGTCCTCTTCGCTGATCTGCACTCGCAATTGCTTCTGCGGATAGTAGAACTGGCAGACCCTCCTGCCCTCTGAGAAGGTACTCAAGGTAAATTGGGTGGGATGCGAGCGGGCAAATTCGATGACTTCAAGCCAGGTGATTTGGTGGGAGTCGTCTGGGTTGTTGGCAGAGGCATTCTTGTGGTGGGATGCGACTACTTTGGGCGGTGCGTCGAAACAGCGCTCAAAGCGCTTGATCAGTATGGGCCCGAGAGGCCGCGCTCCCAAGTTGGAGGCCAATGACTCGTGACGGTCGAGGATATTACTGTAGGCAGACAGCAGGTGTATTAGGTTGGGAAGGGTATCGTCTTTGTTGATGAGCGGCAGGTCTTCGGGCGACTGTCGTGCCAGGTAGTTGATGGACAGCTGATTGCTCGTCTTTGCGGCTTTGGGGGCGGGCGCTGAGAGCGAGGCGCTGACGGATGGGCTGCGTTTGCGCTTCACCGCCGCTGCAGAGTCGGCGGTGTTGGCGGTGATGGCGGAGTCCATTCTTTTCGCATGCCTTGGCGCGATATCGATATGGAGGGAGAAGCGATATACAAGAGCAAGCAGACAAGACGATGCGAGGCAAGGCAAGGCAAGGCAAGGCGGCGAGGGAAAGGAGAGGGGAGAAGGGAGCGGCAGACGAGATGCGCGGCGCGGACTAGCCTGCCTGTCTACGGCGGAGCAGATTCAGCCCGCAGTGGCCGGTTGGCGGTTGGGAGGAGATGGCCACCACCACCATCCCGCTCTCACCAACTCCCATGCATGCTCATGCTCCGCTAGAATAGAATTAGAATATCACACTCGGGTCTTGCGCCGAGCAGCGACACCCTCCTGCCTGCATCAAGCCCTCATCATGTGTCGTGCTGGCCTGGCACTCGTGAATAATCGAAGGCGCGCAAGTTGCATGGCTCGACTGGGAGGACGGCGGCGCCCTGCGCCTGCGCCTTCTTCCACCACCCTTTCGTACACCTTTCAGCTCGCCTGCAGAAAGTACTGGAAACGGGACCACACCGCGAGCTGCTATGTCATTCTGTCGTCCTTTCGCCGTTGGGGCGTCTCGGTGTACGGGCAGGGCGATACGTGTATTTGGCTTGCTTCCTCTTCACCCAGTACCACCACGGAACGCTGTAATGGCAACGAGTTGTTAGTTAGAATAGTCCAAGCCGTCGTCGGGACTTTTAACATGCAGAAGCCTTCCGCTGCAGCACAGCCGACACGGATGTCCGAGCCGACGTCTTGAGAACACGTGACTTGACATTTCACCATCACACCTCTTCAAGCCTAGTTGTATCGGCAAAACAACACGTTGACAACGACATGTCGGAACGAGGCAACTTCCGCGGCGGTCGCGGTGGCCGAGGTGACAAGTCAAGTCGAGGTGATCGCGGCGGTCGTGGCGGCGGAAACACTCAAGGCGGCGACCGGAAGAAGGAGAACATATTAGATCTCACCAAGTACATGGACAAGGACATTACCGTCAAGTTCAACGGAGGAAGGGAAGGTGGGAGAACACACACGACTAGTATTTCGTCGACATTTCGCTGACTTACTTGTTGTGTCTTAGTCGCCGGTACCCTCAAGGGCTACGATCAACTCATGAATCTCGTGCTGGACAATGTGAAGGAAACAACAAGAGGTGCGCATTTCGACATCTCTCTGACCCAAGTCTTGCAAACTGACAGTTCTTTAGACGAAGAAGGAAATACCAGCACTCGCAATCTCGGACTGCTCGTAGCGAGAGGAACTCTGCTCGTGCTCATTTCGCCCGTTGATGGCAGCGAGGAGATCGCGAATCCATTCGTGCAAGCTGACGACGACGACGAATAAGGCCTTCCTGACGTCCAAAAGTGGAATCTTGGCATCCATCTGGCCTCCCCGTTTTTGGAAGCAGGAGCGACTCGAATACTCAGAAGCGCTTTCGCAACCTCACTCCTGGATTCCGTGCCTCACATCACCACAGCCTGAGCGAGTGGTCATATCTCACGATTCGAAAGGGATCACTCAAATCCTCCATGACAGGGGTCCAAACGAGGCGAATCAGATTCGGTAGCCGTCTCAACCATCAAGCACGAAAAGTAGGCTGAACGCGCAAGCTGAAATTCGACATGATTACTCTCGTATACTCTTGACGCATCAAAAAAGACTATCGTAGGGTATATACTCAAGAAGCAAACAGAAACCCGCCCTCATAGCACATGTGCTTCATCCATTAACCGACTAGTATGGTGTATTGGCCTTCTTGATCGCATCCCAATCGGGACCAGCAACGCCTTCCTGCCCAGGTTGAGCATGTCCAGCCTGGGTACCAGCACCTTGTCCAGTTCCAACAGTAGCGTTTCGCAGTGCAGGATCGCTCTCGTGATATCCTTCGATCTGAGGGGCACCATCAGTGCCACCATGTCCATCACCATACTTTCCGACATTAGCCGGGAGTCCGCTGCTAGGCTCGATCACAGTACCCTCAGGAGGTGCACGGTGGGCTTGTCGTTCAGCCTGCTCGGCTTCTGCTGCGCCAACAAGAGGGTGGTTCAAATCTCCCTTGTTGTGGCCGGTCTTGTCGTTCGAAACATACTCGGTCTCCTTGCCGTCGTGTCGGCCAGGGTGCAGGATTCTGTCGAGAAGACTGGGCTTCTTCTCCTTCTCGGCTTCTTTCTCGGCCTTCTTGTGATCCTTCTCGGCTTGCTTCTCAGCCTTGGCGTGCTCTTTCTCGGCCTCTTTCTCGGCCTTCTTCTGCTCCTTCTCGGCTTCTCTCTCCGCCTTCTTATGTTCCTTTTCGGCCTCTTTCTCGTGCTTCTTCTGCTCCTTCTCAAGCTCCTTGTCGTGCTTCTTCTCGTCTGGAGTTGGCTTGTGAAGCTTGTTGTGCTTGTTTGGGTCTTCTTCGCCGTACACATCGTGTGTAGTTCCGTAAGCTGCGGCAGCTCCGGCTGCGGCACCCGCTGCGCCGGTCGCTAAAGCAGCATCGCGAGTCTCATATTGGTGGTCTTTGGAGGCTTTCTGCGCAGCAGCGGTGGCAGGATCTCGATTCTTCTGTGATCCTTGGACCGCAGTGTCTGGCTTGACGCGCGGGTCGAGTACATTCTTGACATCAGAGTCATGGGGACCAATTGTATTGGGTGCTGGACCAGTATCGTTTCGATCACGAGTGGCAGCATATGCTGCCCCTGCGCCACCGGCCAATGCTGCATCTCTTCCATGATGACTCTCCTCTTTCTGTGCCAGGGTCTCTTGGTGCATGCGTTGTTGAGTAGTCGGTTGAGTGGTGGTCGTAGTCGTAGCGGCTTGGTGAGTCGATGGATGATTCTCTTGTCTTGGCGGAGGTAGCTGGCTAGCAGGCTGTGAGGCGGACTGGGTGGTCGAAGATGGAGGCATTTGCTGAGTCGGAGGAGCATGGTCACGGCCTTGTGTTGCTTCGTAGGCGCCAGCTCCAAGAGCTCCAGCTCCTAAAGCGCCTCCCTAAACATTCATTAGCATCGAAACTGTATCGTCGAGGACAGAATGACAGCTTACAGCGATACCCATATTCCTGCCGTAGTTGTGCTGCTGCGTTTCGGCAGATGTAGGAACTGTCTGGTTCATTGCAGACCTGATGGGATAGTCCTGAGTCGTTGGCTGGGTCGAGGCTGCCGAACCGCCAACAGGAATGCTGCTGTTTTGCTGAGGCGTGCCCATTGTGCTTGGAGTGTCACGGGCACCGAGAGCGGTTCCAGCAACCGCTCCTGTTGCTAGACCAGCAGCAGTTCCACTTGCCAGTGGTGCTACCTGAGAGCCTCCAGCGGTGGCACCGTAAGATCTCGACGTCTCATGTGGATCTTGGCCGGCCTAACAGCATGTCAGTAAGTTGAGGATCGCAAGCGGCTTACAGCGCAGTGACAAACCTCGCTGGGAAATTCACCAGGAACATGCGGCGCGAACCTGTAAACATATATTTTTAGCACGAATCTACTGGTGAAGATCTAGTCGTCCTTACGTGGATCCAACAGGCTGCGAGCTGTACGTGTCTAGACAGGACATGTCAGTGTGATACGAGTGCCGTCACTTAGAGCTACTCACAGGTTGCGGCTTGCACATCAGCAGGCGCCTGGTTCAACTGTTCAGAGCCTGTGTCGTTGTGTACACCAGCTCCGACGACACCATGGTGGTGGCCTCCAGCTAGACTTTCTTCTGGAGCACCGACGGGGTTGATGTGACCATGTCCAGGTGCACTAGACGACTGAATTCCGCCAGCGGTCGCTGACGAGCCAAGACCAGTAGATCCAGCTCCTCGCTGCTCAGTAAAGCCACTGCCTGCTGTCGTGCCAGTCGAGCCTAGATGGCCTGCTCCTGCATATGCAGTTTCTGGGGCTCCGACTGGGTTGATACTGGACCCAGTGATCCCAGATCCTGTGGAAGACTCAAGTCTGGAGGCTTCATTTGGAAGGTTGGATGTACCGGATCGTTCTACAGTCCTTCCCGTAGCGATGTTGCTGTCGCCGTCCAGAGGCCTGCTGATTGGTGCGGTGCCGGTCGCAGCAATGAAATTATCGCCCTGCTGCTCACGATGTTTGTTGGCCTCATGTGCTCCGAGAGCGCCGCCTGCTGCAAGACCAGACGCCAATGTAGCATCTCTGCCATAGTTGTGCTGGCCCGATTGTTCGCCTGCAGCTCTCTCAGCGCTTCGTCCGTCAGCAAGACCATCGGTTTGTCCGCTGGCGCCTAGAGTCGAGAATCCTGTAGTTGAGCTGGTGGTGTTGTGGTCGCGCGAACCCAAGAACCCAGAGCCTACAGGCGATAAATCAGTACCGGCAATTGCACCATCCTCCTTGTGATTGCGGTCTCGTGTGGCAGCATAAGCACCTCCAGCGCCCATTGCACCTACACCACCAGCGATGGCCGCATCGCGACCAAGGTGTGAAGAATCGGAGGTCTGAGTGTTAGTCGGATTCTCGCGGCCGAGTGCGGACAGGGCCGCCGGTTGTCCCGTGGTCGATGGAGCTGCAGGTGCGGTAGCAGAAGCCGACTGAGCAGATTGGTCGTAGCCGAAGCCACGGCCAGTCTGGTCTTGTACCGATGTGCCGATTTGACTGTCGCGGCCGATCGCAGACAGAGCCGCTGGTTGTCCAGCTGTCGATGGAGCTGCAGGTGCAGTAGCAGAAGCCGACTGAGCAGACTGATCGTAGCCAAATCCACGGCCAGTCTGATCTTGTACTGATGAAGTGCCTCCAGAGGTGGTGTTCGCCCGGTTCGCTTCGTCTCTGTCTCTTGTGGCAGCATAAGCGGCGCCTCCGCCAACTGCTGAAGCTCCACCAGCAATGGCAGCGTCTCGTCCGAGATTAGATTGGCTGCGAACAAATTAGGATTAGGGGTTTCAGGCAGGCCTTGGCGTTAACTTACGTTTGCGACTGGGTTGGCTCTGCTCTTGACGACTCAACCTGCTTGTCTGCGACTAAATTCTGGTCCGGTCGCATCAAAGGCAGAGGTTTACTTGAGTCGTCTTCAACCGCAGCTGCGGCCGCCTTCTGGCCGGAACTGCTCTGTCCAGCCTCGTGAGCTGTCTGTCCATAGCCCTCATTGTCGTACTTCTTGCCATGGGGATTGATGATTTGTCGAAGGATGCTGTGCTCCTTCTGGTCTTTGTTTGTCTCAAGCTTTTCGTTTGGATCGATCGTGCCTTGTGTGGTGGTCGTGGGCACGGAGCTCTTGCGGTCACCTGCAGTTGCTGCAGTGATACCATATGCTTGCTCATCATACCTGACTATGCTTAGCATGTGTAGTGCATGGTTCGATGGAAATTGAGCTACGTACTTATGTCCTGCGGGGTTCTTCAATTGTCTCATGATCGAATAGTCCTTCTGATCGGAGTCTGTCTGTAATTTATTTGGGTCTGGCTCGTCTGTGGTTGCTGTGGTTCCATATCGCTGGTCGTCATATTTGTCGCCTCCAGGATTCATGATTTGGCGGAGAATGCCCTTGTCTTTCTTGTCTGCCTGCTCGGTAGGATGCAATGTCTCCGGCTGTTGTTCCGGCTGCTTGCCAGCGCTTGCTCGCCTGGCTTCTGGGTCTCCATAGAGCACCTCGTCGTCCTTAGGCGCGCCGGGAGAGCTGCACTTGGTGAGCTACCTGGACCTCCGCTAAAGAGTCTTCTCGGGGACTCACAATACTTTCTTCAGCTTGTCCATATTTCGGCTTGCACACAATTACTGGAAAGGAATGCGTAGTACGAGTCAAGGTGATGAGGCTCAAATGAACCCTGTGTAGATGAAATAATGCGTGACTCAAGGGAGCACGAGGCTTCTTAAACACACCAACATGAGCCTACCTCTCGTCTTCGCAAGCCAAGCGGGGCTTAAGGCATGACGTTAATGAGCAGCACGAATGCCAACTTTCTGGTGGTGGCGCAGCACGTGCGTGCACAATCGATCTGGAATCGGAGCTGTGCAAGAGCTTGTTTTGCGATGGGCAAGCGGTGTGGAAGATGGAAGACAGATGCAATGCCGGATCGACAAGATTGGCTGGGAGGAGAGCACAAGCCGCATAGCAGTGCTGCTTGCTGCATGAAGCAAAGACAGCAGAGCTCTTCCGACCAACTGCTCGTCCAGAGAAGTGCAGCTGTGGCGCGGCCCAGATCCATGACGACGGTTGGTTGGTCGGTGTGGTCCCAGCCATGCCAGACGACATGTCAGTGCTGGTGTGAGAGAGTGTTGTGGTGATGAGAATGTTGATGAAGAATGGGCAAAGGTGTGATGAAGAGGGAAGTCGTCTTATCATCTTATGATTAGATGTCTGGGCATGGAGCCAGGGTTGTACGGGATCAGAATCATCAGATCTGTAAGCGAGTCAAGCTCCGATTCGTCATCTTCCTGGTCCTGTCCTGTCCTGTCCTTTCGGTAGCGACGACAACGTTGCCAAGCGACAGCAGATGCCTCACTCCCGTGTACTACAAGTCAGGCACATACTCCGGACACATCTAATATTTGTGCATCTTCTTCGGAAGTAGACCATCTTCATTCATTCATGCGCATACACACTTGCCGAGGCTGTCCGGCTTCGACGGGTGAATTCTCGGGTCTACTTTCTCTCGACCGGATGACTTGCTCCTTCTGGGGCCAGGAAAAAGGACGTCTACCAGAACCCGTCTACGCCCGTTCTTCGTTGCCGCCACGCCCCGAACAGACGTAATGCGCTGCACCATCATCCTTCTCGCGTGTCTGCCACTAGAACTACTCTCTCTCTACCTTCTTGTCCGCAGTCCCACTTCTCCATCCACCTCCCAAACATACGCTTCACAGTGTTGTCCATGCGAAAAGCCTAGTGTTCTGCCGGAAAGACCGCTTCTTCTTATACACTCCACTGCCTCCGCTACTCCACTACCTACTATCCGCTCTCTATTCTACGCCTTCCGCTCTACGGCCCAGACGCTTCCATATCGCCATCTCCACCTATACCACGCCTATCTAATCAGCTGCCGAGATACACTGACGAGCCATTGGAATGCTCAACGTCTAAATTTTCACCCTCTGCATATTTCTCTTCTACATACCACCTTCATACGCCATGGCAGTCCGTGAAAAGGTCAAAGGCTTATTCAAGAGCAAATCCAAATCAGATCACGATTCGCAACTCTCAAAGACTTCCACCCACGCCTCAGACAGGGAAAGATGGCCAAGTAATGTCTACAAACCGGGAGAGCCCATGCCGCGCCCCAAGTACCGCGCGCCTCCCAAGAAGGAACACAAGGAGAGGCTCGAGGCATTCAGTTTTTCAGAAGCATGGAGGAGGAAGAGTTTCCAGTCTCAATATAGTCCCATGGGCACGCGAGCCCCTAGCAGAAGGAACAGTTCACGTCAGCCAAGCAGGCGAAGCAGTTGGATTAGCCTGGGCAGGAAGAGCTTCAGCGGAAAGAGCAGTGATGGCCGCACGAACAGCATCACCAGTGGTGAGACTGAGAAGAGCAATGTACGACAGAGAGAGCATATGGGCGTAGCGCAGCCGCCCAAATTGTCGACAGAAGCAGAGAACAGTGAAGGCGACGATGATGTCAACAATGGTGAGTTCTGCGCACAGACATGGCTTGACTGCCGGCCACTGACTTCCGCACAGTCGGAATGTCTCGAGTTGGCTCAAAAGATCGCAACCCACCAATCGTTTCTCGACCACGCACCGCTGATGGACCGAATGATCTTGCGCTACCACACATGAACGGCATCTCGAAGACGATCACAGCGCATGACCATCAGCCATTTACAGAAGAAGAATTGGAATTTGCAATCAAAAGGTCACATTTGGCGGTCCCAGCGCATGCTTGACGCGTGCTCTACATACTTGGAGGAGGAGAGCCTCGGTGTACAAATTGTACACAGGCACAATGGCGTAATGGCGAATTTGCATTGTGAGCATTTACAGGCGCGGAGTTCTGAGGCGAATATGGTCATATGCATACCGAAACGCAGCGTGTGAGAAGATTACGACAAATGAGTCCCGAAGGCGCAGACCAATTTGGGGTCTGGAGATCTTTGCCTGCATATATAAGCTAGTGCATATCTTTGTATACAATTCTTTGCCGCCTAGCACCACCTGCGCTTCTGCAGGCGTGTATTTCCACCTGGCCCACATTGGATGCGAGAAAATTCACCTGGAAGATCGAAGCTCGGCGTGATTAAAGCTCGGTGTGGGCTTCATCCAGCTTTCCAAATTCTGGGTCCACCTGCAAACTTTGTCAGTACGTATAGACTCAAGGGATCATCTCTAGCATACCTTGGACAGCTTGAAACCACCTGGCAACATATATTGGAACACGCCTTCCGGATCGTACTTTGCTGCCGCCTTTCGCATCTTCGCCACATTCTCATCCCCATAACCTTCGAGCGGCTTTTGGTTCTTATCAGCATAGTCAAGGTACACGAACTCATTGTCAAGGCCAAGTTGCTTGGCGAAGGCTTCAATCTCGTCTCGTAGCCACTGTGCCTGAGACTCGAAAAGGAGGTCATCCTCAGACGATGACCATTTGAGATATGGCTCGTAGAGAATGAGATTCTCGTTGAAACGATCCAAGCCAAGAATATTTCCGCCTGGACCGAGTCAGCAAAAGAGTCTGCAGGTGCTCGTTGGTCCTTGCACCTACCTTTCTTCCCGCTGTATTGGGCAAATAGAGCTGGAAGTGGCTGGTATAGAGTCAGGATTGCCCAGTCACCAGACGCCTGAGCACTGAGTTTCTCAATCACAGTCTTGAAAGCTGTGTGTGCTTTGTGTAACACTCTAATATCACTCTTGAAGGTCAGAGTGCTGAAAGAGATGCGATGAGTCTTTGGCTCTTCCAGCTCGAGCGCAAGCGAGGTCATGTTGCGGATCCCCGTTGTATCGGATATATTGCCTGGGATCGAGAAGAACTCCTCGAAGACCGGTGGTCGCTCCACGGGCGAGGTGTATTCATATGCCTTCGATGCGCTGTTAGCCGAACGATTGAATATGCGCACTCTGACAAACCTACGTTCATGAACATCGGCACTGGGGCAACAGCAGGCAGATAGACACCGATCACGATCGCGGATCCGTATGGATCTTCTTCGATCTTGTCGCCAAAATTTAGGACGGCCTGGAATTGTTGCTCTGCCGTTTGCTCTGGGTAGAGTACCAGACCACCGAAGATGTTTCCACCTTGAAAAGCCTCGAGATCAAATCGCGTCACGATGCCGAAGTTGTTCGAGCCGCCCTTCAATACCTGGAAAAGATCCTGGTTCTCGTTCTTGTTGGCATTGACAATAGTTCCATCTGCCAGTACCACTTCCATGTTGGCTACATTGTCGCACACCATGCCCTTCCTCGCAGCATGATAGGAATTGCCGCCACCGAGAATCATGCCTCCTAAGCCAACGGAAGCAGACCTGCCACCAACAACCATCTTCCCTATTTTGTCGACATACGTATAAACGTCGAGCCACGTCGCTCCAGATCCAGCAGACACGGTCTCATTGTCGGGATGATACAACACATCATTCATCAGGCTGAGATCAATAGTGACGCCACCTGAAATGCCGGCTGCGCCCGCGAAATGCGTGTGACCGCCGCTCCGAACTGCAAACCTGCATGGCACCGTTTGATTCGCTTTGACAAGAGTCTTGACTGCAAGCGCGACTTCCGCGGTGTTGTGAGGTTGCAAGAAGCACTGCGGCTCAAGCCGGGCGCTCTGCGAGAAGTACCTGTTCAGGGAGGTGCTAAAAGTGTCGAGCCCAGGATATACAAGACGCTCATGCAGACCGACCACGCTCAGAGCGCTGCACTATATGTTGTCAGCTGTGATGTACGATCAATCAGGACTGGATGGTATACGCAGAACGAGCCGTCTTCGTCTCTGGTCGCTTCCGCAAGAGCAGCCCAAAGCGCGATCCCGAACAACCTCATTTTGAGTCAATATCAGGGAGATTGTGTGAAAAAGCACATGTGTGTTCAGCAAGACTGTGCTTTTGCTGTCGTCGAAACCGTTGATCAAAGCTTCTGATCTTGCAATCTGCTCAGAACAGATCGACTGTTGCATCGAAGCCCAATGCTTCTATCAGCGATACCACTACTGTGCGCTAGACAGTGCTAGCCATCAGTTGCGAGGCTACGTTCATCGCCGAATCACCCAACGAGTCGTGCTGGGCTTGATATCATGCCGGGCTTTCGCCAACAGGCTGACCGGGGTTCCATTTGCCCAAATTGGTGCGGCACAGTAAATAACCCCACGCGTACTTGAGCATTTCTCGCACTTCGATACTCGCTGACGATCTTCTTTCGCTGAAATTGCATGTCGTGGACAAACATTCGGTCGAAGTTAAGGTATTGCCAAGTGGTAAACACATCACCTGCGCACATTCGACAACATCCATATGTAATCATGTCTCAGAGTCAAACACTCCGAGCCAAGACCCTGCTATATAGTACATAGTGGAGCGCCAATAGTGCTCGAGCAAGCGAGCCTTACCTGCCAAACTCCATGCGGCATGGACACCCGTTCCCACGACACCGAAGGATCTGACACCAACCCATCCGTTTCCCTTCCCGGCGCTTCTCCAGACGACATCTGCAGGCACATTGACGCCTTCACACGCCACTGCAGGTACAGCATCACTTCGCAGGCATGACGCTGCACTCACAATCTATTATTCTGCCTCGCTTCGCACATGTCTGGACCTCAAGTTGGGACCGATATCCATGGCATTGGGACGGCAGATTTTCCAATGTGCCAGTATGTATACCTCTGGCGACTCCGCTGCAAAGAACGTGCTTTGGGTCTTGCAATGCGATGAGTCTATGATCTATATTCTATTCGAGTCTCGCGGGACGAGAGTGACTAAACACCGACATGTCTACGGACTTGAGCCATGTACCTGCCGCAGCAGCACCTCCGGGATATGAGGTCGACTTCAGCAATCCGAAGACGAAGCACAATGGCGCGGGAATTGTTATATCGATCGTAGGAATGGTCTTGTCGACTCTGTTCATACTGCTACGCGTGTATACGAAGACATTCCTGGCCCGTATGTTCGGCATCGATGACATTGCCATGGTGCTCGCCTGGGTGAGCATAAGACACTGCCACACTCGAGCGCACACTGATCGGTCAACAGCTCATCTCCATCGGCCTGCAAATCATGGTCGTATATCTGTGGTCGGTACCAGCAATTGGCATCCACATGTTCGAGGCATACCTACCAGTGGTCAATAATGCAGTCTTGCTCATCTCAGTCTGCTCAATCCTGTACATCCCACTCAGTGTGTTCAATCAATTTCCCGTCATTCAAGGACACAGCTGACCAGTGCCAGTGGCCCTAGCCAAATTCTCCCTCCTACTCTTCTATCGGCGGCTTTCGATGGACACATGGTTTCGCTGGGCAGTATACGGAACCATGATCTTCGTAATCGGATACAGCATAGCGCTTTTCCTCGGCCTGCTCTTCGCCTGTACACCGCTGGAAATGAATTGGGATATCACAATCACCGATGGACACTGCGCGAACAAAGGCATGATGTATCTCTCAACCGCTGGCCTCAACGCCGCTACCGACGTCATACTCCTAGTCATGCCCATCCCAATGGTCTTGAAACTGCAGGTGCCCGTCAGACAGAAGATCGGGCTTCTAGCCATGTTCACAATCGGGTCTCTAACACTAGTCACATCACTCGTCCGCCTCTCACTCCTCCCTCCAATGGTCTCCGCAACAGACGTCACATACGCCATCTCCACGCCCGCAATCTGGATCTGCATCGAAGCAAACCTCGTCATAATCTGCGGCTGTCTCCCCATCCTCCGTCTCTTCTTCCGCCACGTCGCACCTCGTCTGATAGGAGAATCCACCGGCGGAGACGGCCTTCGGGACCGGAAAAAAGCTCCTGGACGTTCAATCGCCGAACTCTCCAATCTCTCCCGCACGAAACGCAAGCAACGAAGCCGTATACGCAACGAATGGAGTCAATGGGAACGCGAAATGGCAGAGGATGACGAAAGTGAAGATTTCATCGTCGACGAGCACACCGGTAGAATCGTCGCTGCTGCTGCTAAGAAGAAGAAGAGTGAATCCAGCGAACCCGAACGTCAGGAATCCGTGGTTTTGGGAGAAACACCTATGCCACCTACACCTTATAGTCAATTCGGCGGCAATCGACCCACGGATTTTGGATTTCCTGCTTGTGATGATTGGAGAAGGAGGAGAGATGCACCAGGCACACCGAATTACGTGGTCGCGAGGAATCCCGAGGGAAGGTTCTCATTACAACCACATGCGATCTAGTAGAAATTGTGAGAGCTCAATGAATGATTCACGATGATTAAGATATGGAAAAAAATGTGTGTATTTTGTTTGTTATTGTTATATGTACCACTATTTTTTCTCGCTGCTTACTAATAACAAGACCCATCCCCCAAGAACTTGCCAAGCTTGACAACATGAAGCTGGCCATACTGGCCGAAACAATCGAACTTGAAACAATTGCTGAGCTTGTCCTCGTTGATGCTGAAGGTGTGGAAATAGTTCTCATAATCACACTTGACGATAATGCCTCGGAGTTCGACATTGACATTACGCTAGACGTGATTGCGCTATTGGAGATCGTCGTGACGATGGTACTCGATTGAATCTCCGGGATGGAACTGCTGGCTGGAGTGTTCGATGGTGTCGGTGAGAAAAATGGCGACATGCGGATAGCTGCGATGTGGGAAGCATCGCTAGCGACGAAGTATAGAGTTCCTTGTTTGAGATAACAATTGCCAGGACCCTCTCCATTTTCAGCGCCGGCGTACGTGAAGCCAGTGCAGCCACCAGCAGCATCACAAAAGTCAAAGCAATCGTTGAAGGAGACTGCAGCGTCCGCAAGGCCGAGAGTGTCGCCGCCCGTGTCAGATTCGCACATGAGATAGTATTGGATGCCGTCGACATCTGTGACTGTCGTTCCATTCTGTTCTGGACACATTATGCTTGGTCTCCAGGTTGGAGTACTTGCCACCGAGCTGGTCGTGCTAGGACTTTCGGCAGGCGATGATGACGCTAACTGTACTGAAGATGAGACGTCTGATGATGCGGAAGCGCTAGAGGACTGCTCTGGAGAAGACGAAGAAGGTGGTATACCTTCCGAGCTTGGCACAGGGGTAACAATGACAGTGGACACAGAATCGTCAACTCCAGAAGAGAAAGCAATCGAGCTGCTTGCTGCACCGATGCTTGATGTCGAAATGGCAGGAGTAGTATCGATCGTGACAGAAGAGACAATTGAAGATGAAGCGGCCGGCGAAGAAGCTATCGATGAAGTCGCAGGATCTGAAGAGCCGAGCGCTGAAGAGCTTGTGCTGGCCAGAGTGCTCAACTCAGGTGCTGAGCTTGACGGTATCTGAATGTTGGTGCTTGCGCGTGGTGTGAGGAAAGACGTGGATATTGTCGAAGGCGGTGCTGAGCTCCACCAAGAGGGTGTCCCAGATGCTGAAAGTGTCGTGCTGGTGTGCTGAAGTGCCGATTCCGTCGAAGCTGCAGAAGAGCTCATTGCAGCACTGATCGCACTCGTAGCTGATGGCGGCACAATAGTAATATCTGAACCACTGGGCGAAGTTGCCAGCCCACCAGAAGAAGTCACTAACAAAGCGCTGGACGATGTAGGAACTCCAATATAGCTCGACGGAAATCCAGACGTGTTCGGCGGAGGCTCGTCAACGAACCCTTGGAATCGCACCTCATTGAATGCCACTTGGCCGCCAGAGAGTTCCATCGTCCCGCTTACAGAAGAATAGAGTTGACATGTCGTTCCCATCGTAGCCACAGCCACGCACGCAGGTGTAAGACTACAGTTTGCGACGCAATCTTCGAGGATTTGCTCGCTCGATACTGCATCTTACCTCCTCTTGATCCCAGAGCCGTAGACTGGTGCTGCATCGATTGTGTTTCCGGAAAGACCAGTATCGGATTGTACCGAGTATGTTTCACCGTAAATGTCGACATATGTGCTGGCCGAAGGTAACGGTGTGTTGCTAGAAGTCGCGCTCGCTGCAGTTGATGTTATTGGTGTCGATGAAGTATCGGTGTAAGGAAGCGCGCCTGACGGTTGTAGTCCAGATGATTGTGATGGTAAAGAGGACTGTGGGAAAACAGATGATGACAAAATGGTTGCCGAAGAGCCTCCATAGCTCGATGATACTTCTGAAGAAGGCGATGTAGCTGTTGCACTACTGCTCGAAAGAGTCCTTATATGGGACGAGGTCATAGATCCATAGTTGAAGGGATTCGAGTCCGTCGAGCAGTACGGGATTCCGACTGTGATGATGACTTGCTGTGCCAGAGCGGCTGGCAACGACGTAAGCAGCAAGGTTGCCCTTCTGACCTGCTTCATATTGAGGTCTTTCGTCTTCACACTCCGATACCCAGAGCTGACGAGGCAGCACGCAGCGCGAGTCGTCTGTTCCTAGAATCGCAAATGTAAATATGCCTGGAATGCAGACTTTGCATTCCACGCGAGGAACCGTGAGAATGACTCCTCAATCTTCATATTCACAATGTCCAAATGAGCGGTCGGGGGACCGGATAGGATTGACAGCTCAGCATATTCGCCTCGCTCTTATCATAGCCATGCTACACAATTCTAGACGTTCCCTGGCGTCTCTGGGCGGTATTCATCGACATCGTGGGTATTCAAATGCAAGTCCCCATCTCCTACTCCAAATCTAAAACGATCCGATGTCCATGCTCGCAAGCTCGCTCCATCGTCGTTGATAACCTGAACGCCTGACCAATTCCACACCATTAACGCAATGCAATCAAACCATACCTCTGCGAACATCAAGATTTAATCTGCCCTCCTCGCCGAAAAGCTCACCAGCCTCGCGACAGAATCTCGCTTCGCCTCTACCACCCATGCTTTCACTTGCCCAGCAAATGACCGCCGCGTCGACCACAGCACCCACCACATTCTCGACAGCTCCCAAAACCGCAAAGCCAATAGTTCCAGCAATGAGCGCGACAATGTATGCGTACAAGCTACCGCGGATGCCTGTCCCTGTCCCGTTCAGCTTGATGCTATGCGCAGCGCGGACCCAGCCGGTAAATCCTAAAGCGAAGGACATTATCCAGCGAGTAGCTTGCAGCAAGAGCTTTGATAGGCGGTACGGAAGCAACGCACTCCCGTTTTGTCCACCAGGATTGAAATTGCGTGGGCCGAGTGTGTTGCTTGGGTTGGTCCGCGAGGTGAAATTGAGACGATTCATTTCCCGTGCAGAAATTCCAAGTGGCTGACTGTGAATGGCAGCATGGGTGAGCGTCAGAGGATTGGTCAATGTAACCACGCTGGCCGGCATGATCCAGTGAAATGCCATGCTAAGAATACCCGAAAGTCGGCCAGGCAGGATGATGAGCGGAAGCCGAACAAGCAAGCTCAAAAAGGTGCTGAGGCAGACCGTTCCGAAAAGTGCTCCAGTAGCATGCTGGAAGCTAGCTTTGACAACTTCTTGGCTCGTCGGCTGTGGCACTGCCAGACGGTGAAAGTACCATTGAGACACCGTCGCCGCAGTAGTCGCTCGTTGCACACCTGCGATGACACCCAAGGTCCAGAGATATTGCAGGACGAAGAAAGCTCCGAGCCACCAGCTGTTAGCGTAGAGAATGTACTTCTTCGCGGTGCTAAATGATCCCGTTAGGAAGATTCGCTCAAACATGAGCATCCAGATCCAGGAGAAGCAGACGACAACGCCGAGCGTGACAAAGCCCTGAATGAGCAGGTACGGCGATGCAGAGAGGACTTTGGTGCTGAACTCGAGAATCTGCACAGACTTGTTGAGACTGTGACGATTCTTGATGACGCTCCAGGTGAAGAAGATGGCCATGATTGCAGGGATGACAGAGCCCCAACGCATCAGCTTGTCCTGGACAGAATTTCCGTGGTATGAGCCTTTGAAGCTGTTAATCAAAGGATACAATGTGAAGGCGAACAGAATCACGGGCACTGCCACGATCATAGCGAATACGGTCAGGCGTGGGTTGTTTCGCATCAGGCTGAGCCAGATTAAAGCGGCCACAACGGCAATGAGACTGTCCCATAGGAGCATGCTTGTGCTTTTTCGGAGAGCACTGTAGACAGTGTCGCCGAGCGGGGTTTTTGGTGTGGAAGTTTGGAACCATATCAGCACAAAGGCGGCGAACATGGCGCACAGAGATATGGTGAAGAGATTGGACCAAAAAGCATCGTGCTTTGGAGGTTCCTGTGCTGGCAAAATGACTGTCGGTGGCACGCTTTCTCGGTCGGGAGAAAGTGGTCTCGGGTTTGTGTCGTCGTCTGTATCCAGTGGCATGAAAGAGCTGAGCCTGCTCGGTTTTGTGGTTGATTTGAAAGGGTGGAATGGTGCTGGCGGGTCGTCCAAGTCTACGGAGGGAGACAATTGTGCCAGCGACTCGGGCGGTTCTTCGTCGATTGTGCTGTTCAGGTTGACATCAACCAGTCGGCCTTTTCCTCTCGAGCTGGGTTCCGAGTCTGGAGCGCTCTCTGCTCGCGATGGCCCTCGTATCCTTCCTCGTGGTAAACTTTGGTCTCTATCGTGATTCTGGCCATTCTGTGCCGCGTCCAACTTCTCGACCGCATCATCTTCCAGCTCCGAGCTCTCAGTCAAGTTGCTCGGACCAAAGTGCTGCCTGCTCCGTTGCAGCGCATGCATATCTGCCACCTCGCGCTCATATTCCTCGCCCGCATCCGGTTCGTCGAAGTCATCCATGGCGCTGTGGAAGAGTGGGGCCTGAGGTTCCTGTCGAGATAAGCGCGATGCGAATGGAAAGCGTGATTGCGATGCAGCGGGGTTGAGGTATGGTTGCGCAGTGATGCCGGGTCTTTGAACGTAGCGAGAGTGAGATGCGGGACGGCGCCGTCGGTCGAGTGGGTTTCGCGACGGACTTCGGTGGTCATGTTGAGTAAGGCTGAGGCGGGCGTTTGACTGCTGTAAGAAGCGGCTGGCGTATCTGGTAGGAGGCGTAGATTAGCTCGGTGTCATGGATAAGACCATTACTACAGTCTATACTAACTCGGAGAACATTTTGACGAGTGTATGAATACGGATATGGCTGTTCCCGAGTGTCGAGTGCGTCAGAACATGCGGCAGGCGAGCCGCCTATCTTTGCAGTGTCGTCGCCGGATGCGGAGTCACAGGCGGCTGTGGTATGCAAGACTGAAGATGCGATATGTGATAATGTGTAGTTATGGTGGTGGTGGCTCTCAGGGCGGAGGGGGAAGGGGAGGTGTGGGAGGAGGGTGATGTTCTGGGTGATGGTCCGGTGAGAGGTGAGCAGCAGTTGCTTCGCGCATGTGATGTGGTGCCAAAGCAAAGCGCGTCACTGAGACTAGAATACATGTAGTTCTACGACTTCAACCTTGCTGCCTGAAATGGTTGGCCACTCAGTAGTACGAGGTAGCGTAGCACAGTGAAAGAGTGACAGTCCTTAGTATTATTTTATTATATACAATCAAGTCAAGTCGACTGTCCTTGTCCGAGGCGTCATTCTCAGCGCCTGCATCGGCATCGGCATCGGCATCGGACATCGGACATCGGTGCTCTGTCCTCCGACCCGATGCCAAGCTCCTCGTGTCGGGCATCTCCACGCGTGCACGTGTGATTCGCGTGAGAGTCGAGGCTGTATAGAAGATACTTGAAGTTACTACTCAACATACGCCCAAGAGCCGACAACAGTCGCGCTGAGAGAAACACGACAAAATGTCCGACGCAGCGCACGCGGGCAACGCCGTGCAGGGCCAGAATAATGGATGGTATGACAGTGCATGGAGCGTGGGCAAAAAGGTTGCCATGTTCATTGGCATCCAAATCTTGATGCGACAGTTCATGGGAAACACGTTCATGGGCGGTGCACAGCAGAAAACAGCAACTCCAGCACCACCGAGCACATCCGGTGCAGCTTCTCCGCTTGCCCAATACGAATACAGTGCCATCCCTCAAGCAATACTCCCGCTATGGCCCTCGAATTCGACCGTGGACATCAGCATGTTCATCTCGCCCAGTGTCGTCATGCCGGCGTTCAGTGCCATGCCACCAGAAAGCTTGATTCTCAATGAGAAGGCCTTTGCGCTAGACAGGTCGAAGAAGGATTACAGAGAGGTGCATACCAGCTTTTCCGTGCCAAAGACCGTGCAGGACAATGGCACATTATGGGCCCATATTTTCGTAGCTCAAGCTGGTGCTGAGCTAGATCCTGCTTCTCCCGAATATGATACAGCCAAGGCGTATAGGATGTTGAGGCCTTTGACTTCGTATCTGGCCAGGAAGAAAGTCCGCAAGACGAGGAGCCTGTTGGGCGCTCAGAACGAGACGGACATCGAAGAGCCGGAAGAGGAGCCTACAGGACCTAGCGTTGCATCTTACTACCACCCTAACTTCACTCTGTCTTTCGTTCCAGACACCGGCAATGCTGCATGGGCATCTCTGCACCCCGCCATGCGCCAGTTCTATACTCTCGAGGCTACTGGTGCTCGCGATGAAACTGGCAAGAATGCCTGGTACTATCCAGTACTGTACCTCAACACTTTCTGGCAGCTCAAGTCGCAAATGATCGAACTGAATTCCACAATACCTATGACAACGCTCCCCATTAATGTCGATGTCAACACTCTCGCGACCTGGCAATTCAGTATCATGGCTAGCATGGATGAGGGAATGAAGGAGACGGCGCGTAAGGCCGCATATGGCGAGAGCACTCCAGGTGGTGGCGACGGCTCTGAAATGGAGCTGATCAAGGAGACACTTCTCGACACAAACCCATGGCTGCTCGGCACTACTGCATTTGTCAGTGTTCTGCACATGATCTTTGAGCTTCTCGCATTCAAGAGCGATGTTGGCCACTGGCGCAAGAAAAAGGACAACGTCGGAGTCTCCTTCCGTACCATTCTTTCGAACGTGGTCATGCAGTCCATCATCTTCCTCTACCTTATGGACAATAACGAAAACACAAGCTGGATGATTCTTTTCGGCCAAGGCATGGGTATTGCCATCGAAGCATGGAAGATCACCAAGACCGTCGACGTCCGCGTGCGAGAACCAGCAGCTGGTACCTACGCCCACAAGCTGGGTCTCCCATACACCGTCGTACTCGAAGACAAGCACAAGCTCAGCGAGACGGAAGAGCAGACTGAAGAATACGACAAGATTGCTTTCAAATACATGGGCATGCTCGCTGTGCCATTACTCCTAGCCTACGCCACCTACTCCCTCATCTACGAAACCCACAAGAGTTGGTACAGCTTCATCATCACTACCCTCGTCGGAAGTGTCTACGCCTACGGCTTTCTCATGATGGCAAGTCACATTCTCCCAACCCCAAAAAGAAAATTCTTTCGAGTTATACTGATTGCATCAGGTCCCATCCCTCTACATCAACTACCGCCTCAAATCCGTAGCTCACATGCCCGCCAAAGCAATGATGTACAAGTTCCTCAACACATTCATCGACGACCTCTTCGCCTTCACCATCAAAATGCCCATCCTCCACCGTCTAGCCACACTTCGCGACGACGTCATCTTCTTCGTATACTTATACCAAGCCTGGGCTTACAAAGTCGACTACACCCGCGTCAACGAATTCGGACAGGGCGGTGACGAGGAAGAAGAGGAGAGCAAGAAAGCCGCGAAGCCATTGACTAGTACGGAGGGAAGTAAGACGGATGCTGATGGGAAGTTGAAGGAGGATTTGGATCAGGCTTCCAAGGCGAGTGGGAAGGACAAGGCTGGCGGGGCGAGGAAGAGGAAAGGGTAGATTTGGCTGGTGGTTTCTTGTGCGGATATAGATGCATTTGCTGTCTGTGTGTGGATTGATTAATTGATTAATAGATGGTGCGTGCATAGATCTATGGTCAAAGGAAAAACAAAAAAGAAACAAGAATCACTTGAAAAATGACTTTGGTGCAAGTGTGTGTGTATGTGTGTGTGCTCAGATTGGTCGAAGATGCAAGCCGCTAATCAAAGTTCCTGACAGTTCGAGAGATGCTGAAAAATGGGCTACCCATACCCAGAATCGACCACTCTCTGAAATGATGGGGCACGGCTTGACAAGTAAGGTCACTATTCACAACTCTCATATCGAATACTATTCAAAGTATCGTCGTCTTTCATCCATCGCTATGCAAAAGTGGTAATAGAAGTAGTAGCCCTACTGCTGCACAAGAATAGGTACACCACGCCGCCAAGGAACCTTTCATATCTCATCGACTTCATCATCCTTGCTCGCCTTGGCTTTCGTAGTACCATTCGAGTTGAGTGTATCCATTTTAAACGAGTTTCCCGCCTGAGCACTCATGCCAATGGCTTGCCGTCCTGTCTCAGAAGACTCCAAAAATTCTCGCAGCTTTTCCTTGAAGATTTCCAACCCTTGCGAGCTGGCGGCGTTGGTCATGCGGAGCATTGGGCCCCAGAGATTGAGCGTGTAGATAACGTACGCGCCGCCAGCGAGGAGTATCAGGAAGATGAAGTAGACGGGGTTGCGAAGCACTGCTGTATGTCAGTGAGTGTCTTTTGACTTCGCATTGTCGAGACTCACCAGCCACTATCTCGTTCCATCCCAGTGCCAAAAGTAGACCGTAGAAGTATAGTGGGACTTGCGTCATACCACCAATCGCACTACGCTTGGCCTCGACGTATACGCCGTCTGCCGTCTTCTTGAATCGTGTTTGGAGATCTTGTTGTCTGGCATCGGTGATGACTGTCATCTCCTCGTCCAGCGATTTGCCTTCCTCATCATCGACACCACCGATAGGTGTCAAATCCTCCTCATCAGCAGGCGATACCGTAGCAGGAGGTTCGCCGATCCAAGCGTCCAAAGGTGGTGGGGCTGATGTTCTCGACAGACTGAACTTCGCAAGAAGAGGGATTAGTGTTAAAGTACTCTCCCGAGCTTTTGTATAAAGGCCTTCAATGTCATCGGTCGGCCGCCATATCCTGGGTACGCCTTCCTCATCATATCGGAACTTGTCCTCAAAGTTCTCGCGTAGTTTGAGAAGCAAGTTGCCCTCCATCAGTTCCTCGTCGATTTTGTCTCGCAGTGCGCCCCAGGATTTACGCCTTAGGCGCCACAGACCGACCTCGACCTCGTCTGGACTGGCATCAAAACTGCGAGCTCTTTCCGTAAAGCGAGTCTCAGCATGCGACACAGTCTCGGTGAAAACATTCCAGATGCGATCCCAAAGCTCCTTCTCGGAAGGCTTCTCGCCTTCTGCGGGTGCCCCAGAACCAGCACGACCGGATCCCAACTTGTTGAATTCGACACCTACACTTTCACCAAGCTTGCTCCTGACCCACCTCTCGCTTCTTGTCGCCAACCGTCTCATCTCGTCTTGTCTCAAGCGTGCGCTGACTTCATCGAGGTCTTTCTGATAAAGATTCAACTGCTGCTTGTAGTCACTCCAAGTTGTGCCTTCGATGAGAGAGGCCTTCGCTTCAGCGTCAAACCTCTGTAATGCCTTTTGCTTCTCGCTTGATACGATTTGGTGGAAATCATAGTTTGCGCCCTTTTTCTGGCCTGCCTTGACAGCTGTAGACACTGCTTCGGAGAAGTCGTGGACTCCACTCTTGTGAGCTGCACTTAGTTGACCATGGAAGAGTGCCTTGAGTCGTCCGTCGACCTTCGTCTCCAGTTCCGCCTGTTTCCGCTTAAAAACGCCTTTGTGGTATCTGCTGGCTTCCTCCTCGAAGCTTCCAAGCACCACTTTTCTCGCAGCGATCATTTTCCCGCCAAGCTCGGCGATGACGAGCGGCTTTCCAGCAGCTACGCCCTTGGCCTGGATTTCTTCTAGAGGAGCAATGACTTCATCGAATGGGACCAGCACTTCCTTCGAGATCTCGTCGCAACGGAATTGTGCAAGCAGCTCCTGTTGCGTTGGAAGATCCAAGTCCTTGTTGCTGTCGATTTGCTCCCAAATCCCCTGAGCGTACATTGGAAAGCCGTCTGCGGGGATGCGTCGATGGTACTCAGGCAGGAGGACTGGCTCGTCGTCGACGAGTCCGGCTCGTTTAGGATCCTTGTAGCCCTCACGGAACCTTGTGCCTAGTCGTGCGACCTCTTGTTCGAACTTCTCGGGCATCAAGATCTTGTGTGGAAGTGCCACGAAAGCAAAGTCGAAGTAGTCCTCAATTCTGCTCTTCTCAAGACCCTGAGGCTTTGACAATGACTGCCATATCCGAGACAAGTCCTGCTTGAGAGTAGTCTTGAGGTTTTCCAGCGGTGTATGACCAAGATGATCTCTGATTACGAAGAACAGTAGACTTCGAGGCACACTCTTGGCACCCTTCAAGAAAAGTTGCAAGTTGACCTCGAAGACAGTCTTCAGCAGACCCATGTTCGCGCCCTGGTACAGGCCGACCTGGTGTTCCCAGATGTTCACAATCAGGACCTCACTAGTCGCCAGTGCGAACAGAGCGCTTTTGCGCTCAAAGTCCTGGTCTTCACCTCTTTCCCGTCCATCCGTGCCCTCAACATCCATGACCAGGATGTTAGCGGCCATATTGGATTGCTCCTTCTTGTTCTTGGACATCCATATTCCTTTCGTTGTCTGCCGTCTTTCTTGCTCGTTCATGACACCGAATTGAGTTCCAAAGAGGTAGTTGAGCAGTGTGCTCTTGCCTGTGCTCTGGCTTCCGAACACGGAGATGAGATGGTAGTTGAAGCCTGCTTTGGTGACATTTTGGACCTGGAGGTATTGTGGGAGATTGGGATTGAATGTCTTGTCCTCGTCGATTATTTGTATGCCATGCTCGAAATCGGCAGCAGCCAAGTTGTCGCCGCTTCCAGCGAACTCGCCGTTCATTCTCGAGGGTGCGGTGGACATTCGCTGTGTGCTTGGGCGACTGTCGCTGCCGTTTGGCTGGAGGGTCGCCGTCATGATTTTGAGGTCGCGCAGCTAAGCGAATAGCTACGTAGTCGGTTAATGCCCTAGTCTGGTGCTGTAATAAAGCTGCGTGTGACTTGAACCTGTGAGACTTCCAGACAGCCGCCTCGAACGTCACATCCTTGAACTGCAGTCTTGGCACGCCGACAGCCTCCTCTATTCTATCGAGAGCCATCCCATCTCCAAGTTCCTTGCTTCTCCATCATTCCCATTCTGATGCCTTCAATCGACCACTTCGACATGAGCACTTTCACCGGCAGAGACTTCCTCATTAGAGGACAGCATGTCTGCCAACTTATTCTTTCGCTGTGGGGCGCTTCTCTATCATATGCAGCCATCACGAAGCTCCGGAAATACGAAGCGACTGCGAAGAAGCTAGCCGAATGGTCCAAAGAAGCCGAGAATCAACTATGGAAGACAAGAACTACCCAGGCGACCGGAGCTCTTGCGGTGATTCATGCCAGATTAACGACTCCCACTCGAGCGATTGCTGATGATTGTTACAGGTCCTGGCCTCATTCATTGCTTCCTTCTCTTTGTCCGTGGTTCCCTATACTCTGCCAAAAGTGATGCGTATGACCACGTCTCCTGCCCTCCTAATTCTGGTGCTTTTTGCTCGTGGCCATATCAAAAATTACTGGGCACCGAAGGACGGCAAGAACATCACTCGCGTACCTCTACCGAAGATGGAAGAGTACAATGAAGCGGAGCGACAGACAGAGAGACTTCTCGAGGTGCTTGAGTATTTGGAGTACAGCTGGGTGCTGACGAGCTTTGTGGATGGCATGGTCGGTTACTGATGCGGCGAGCGAGTGCTCTGTGTCAAGCAGACTTCCATTCGACCTCAGATCGGCCGCAGCAATGGTCTTTTGCAAAGATACAAAATATCCGAATGCCCTTTCGCCCACCGATTGTAGGAACACACTTTTCAGTCTCTGCACGGCCATGGAATGTTAATTTGGGCATTGCCTGTGCATTTGAATCACAATCATAACTACAGGAGCATGACATCGAGCGAGCGTTCTGATACATGAGATACCAATGCGCAATCCACTCAAAGTCTCAGAATCTCGGCGTACTTCGCGTTGCGGCAATGAGCCTTGCTGATTATAGAGAGAAATAAGTTGAAACGCACTATTCGAATTTATTGTACGTGACGTTCGCGTCCCTAATACAGCAATTCACTGGAGACACTTGCAACTCATTTTTGGCAACGCTATCGGTGCTAGATCGAGACAAAATTTACAAGGCAGCTCAAAGAGGGAGGATTTCAAAAGTCATAATTGACAACACTACAGAGCTCAAGACAGGATTTCAAGGATGATTGAAGTCGATCGCCTCGACCAAAAAGAGCAAAAAAATTGTGGAATTATCTCCCCATCAGGGAATCGCTATTTGATGTGTTAACCATCTTGTTTGAGAGGATGTTCAGTCAGAGAACACTTACAACCCTGGTCTCCCGCGTTTGTAACGAATGTGAAGTGACAAGCGGAAATCATGACCACTAGACCAATGAGGATGCTGATTGGATGTCAGTGCCATAGAAAGTTTGATATATAATCTCTAGGACTTGGCAGACTAGCGATGGACAGATCGCGCTTTTCGTCTGCCTAATATATTGATGCTTGAGATATTTGCACACATGCAATAACAGTCACCTGCCATGCCTGCGATACTTGTCGAAGAAAGAACACACGCTGCGATGGTTCCTACGCTCATTATTAACACGGATCTGGACCATTTTCCTGCGATTAGCGCGGAAGCAATGGCAGCTGCATGGTTTTATAATCACACAGCGTCGATTTCGAGTGTGCTTTCTATAGCTATCATACCTATCTATCTTACTCAAGGGCGTAAAGAAACATTTTTCTGCGACACATACTTTGGTGTCTTGTTCAGGACGAGAAAAACGAAGAAGGTTCTGAAGATGATTCTCTTTCTTCGCTGCAACTTCGCTACATCAGCACAGCAGCTAACACAGCCGCAACGGGATCTTATGCGGATCAATCTGCAATTGCATTCGCGTCGATTGAAAAGTATTAGCCAAGTCTAGCTCCGACTTCGAAGATTCTCTGTATCCAGTGCGGCAATGTCTACGGCAGGCAAACACTTTACGGGATGCATGAATGCGGTGGACGGCGACTCTTTGCTTATATATAGCTTTAGAATGCGTAATAGCGCGCTATGTCTGTATAGATCAATATGCTGTAATATCGAGCCATCGAACAGGTCAAAACCGTCAAGGATAAGACGGGGAAAGAATAGATTAAATTCGCCGAAAGCTGCAGCTGAAAGCCCTATAAGACTCTACTTTTCCTGGTTCTACCTCCTTGTAGAGAGTTCAAGGAGTGTATGTACTAAAGTCTTTCACTCCCGCTATTCAAGCCTTTCCATATCGTCTAATATTTCACTAGCGCCTAAGTCCAGCATTTGCCGATGATGCGCTCGATGCCAGTAGCCTGAGTGAGATCACTGTTCAGCGCGGAACCTTGCTTCGACTACATCCTTTGGCTCAACTCGTCTAGTTCCGGGAATGGTTCGTACTCCTACCACAAATGGTACAGCAGCGTTCCCAAGGCGAAGATATCGGTTTTCTTTGAGAACTCATCGTCGCCTGCGTGTGGGTGACGCGACTTTGCATTCTCCTGTAAGAAGGGTTCCATCTCAATAGTGCCGTCAGGTCGAAAAAGTTGTCCTTGGAGATTACCGACCTTTGCGACCATATCGGAAGTTAGGAACACATTACGAATGTGGATGTCGTAATGGATGAAATGGCGATCGTGCAGATAAATTAGATATCGAACGATCTGCTTTCCGATAGTCCTTTTCTGGTCATCGGTGAGGCTAATGGGACCTTCGATCGCGTTCTGTAATCCTCCTCGCTCGCAATACTCGAGAAGTAACCCATCCTGGCTCAACCCTCTGAAGGCCACTAAGCTCTCGTGCGGACCGACGCGCACATAACGTTCGGCTTCCTCGCGCAGAGTCTGCCAAGCGTCGGGGGTGTCTTTCGTAGCGAATTTTAAACATAGTCTGACCATCGTCCATTAGTCCGATATGATTCTGTGAGGAGGCTGCGAGGTACTTCTGGACGCCAACAGGCTGCCAGTACGGGACGTGGTCAGTCTGGAACTCAATTCCATACGCTTGGGTTGGCTCGGCCAAGCCCAACCCCAATCGATCGCCACATCGGGATTCCTGTAACATCCGAAGCACAGGGTGAAGGCTAATAGACAGCATTAGCTTCGATCAAGACAGAGCCAGTTTCAGTCCAAAGCGAACCTTTAGGACAACTTGTGTAGGCAGACTTGTGTCGATTGATTGATTGCTGCACTTCTTCCCTAGCTGGATGCTTGCAGGAGGTCGTTGTGCAGGGCGGTTGGTTTATATCACGCCTGACCACGTGTCTGGGAGTCGCCTTGCATTTCGTGTAGACCGTTGTGGTCCTTATAACGTGGTTGTGTGAGTAGCCGGAGTCGGCCATAGTAGTTGCCTGGCTGTGTGAGGGGATAATGTAGTGTCGAGTCGTTGATTCGGTGTGGCTAACTTTTCTACGCGTGTGGGTATCTCTAAATCCAAAATGCCACGTGCAGGTACCTGTTTATCCAATGCACTCCGTTCTTTGATGCGCTCTCGAAGACCTCGTGGCAGACGTGGCCAGCTCAATTATCGTGCCAGTGTGGAAGCGGCGGCTGCTTATCCCCCCAGCTGATACTGGAGATCAGCGACCCAGCTGGTGCCAAATGCCACTGCCTCGTCGGATTTAAGAGCAATATTAATTCCGATGTCAGCTACGGAGATGTCGACTTTGTCAAGCTCTCCGTTTTCGACTGCTTTCAAGAGACCCTGAAACGGCGCTCCGAGAGCAAGGAGTCTGTCTGGTCGAATGGAGAGGGGCTCGCCTTCGACAATTGTGCTGATGCCATCAACGCCAGAAAGGCCGGACGGGCATCCTATGGAGAGCACTGGCGCCCTGGATCGATTGGCCCAGTCAATCATCTCGCGCGTTTCTTTTTGTGCGTTAGCGCTAAACTCGGCATTTGGTGCCAACAGGCTCTCGTAGGTCGCTCCTGCCAGAAGTGCGTCAATGATGACTGCCGGCGGTCCTGTAAGGTTCTTTATATGCCTAGGAGAAGACTGAATTAGCATAAGTCTCATGGGCAGGACACAATCGTCTCGCTCAGAGAGCATGAGTCGATGCTACGCAGCGGTCTGCACCGTCACGAGCGTGGCACCGAGCATTCAGCGGAGTTGTTTCAGGCCACTTACCTGTAGCTCTTGCTCCATAAACCGCGCTTGAGCTTCGAGACGCTGCCGCTTCGACGAGCCATTCTTCTCAAAATAGCGGATTGGATCTTCATCTGTGGATCTTGAGAATCTGCTGTCTCGAATAGCGACTCTACGGCTATGACATTGATATTGCGACCAAGTAGTTGACGAGCCGCGGCAAGAGCGCGAGCACCGATGTTGTGATTGCCTGCTAGCACCACAATGGTCGCGCCTTCTGTTGGACTTGGTAGAGTTCCTGTCACGCTTCCTCGCAAGGTATTGGTTCGAGATGGTCGACGCACATTGCCGTGCAAGTCGCTCAGTTGAAGAGCTGCTTCAGCGATGGACCGAGCAGCATTTTCAGTAACAGTGTCGTGGGTGATCCCAAATGCAGCAACGGCAGCTGCCTCCAAGTTTTCCAGCGCTCGCGGAAGGAGCGTTGGACATAGCGTCAAGCTTGGAGAGATTGCAAAATGCGGTTCACCGAGTTGCTCCTGCTGCACTGTACGCGAGGCCGAAGCAAATGAAAGAGGCGAATTTCTTCCATCAGGTCGGGGCGACGATGTGGCCAGGGAGGTCGGCTGCTTAGCCCGGGTGGTGAGTGAGGTCGTGGAGCGGTTGCGCGCTCTATCAGAAGACATTGAGGCAGCGAGTGAATGCGGAGCCCCGCTTGCGTGTGTTAGAGGCTGCGGCCGAGCTTCTAAATGGCCACTATTTTGTCTGCTGGGTCTTGTCTTGGGAAACACGGTTCGGTTGACGGAGTGCTTGGATGAGGACCGCCCGTTGGCGAAGTTTAGCTCTGTGTCGGCATCGCTAGAACTGTCGAGTTCCTAAGGTGAAAGATCTTGTCAGCACGCGCTCCAAAAGATTGGCCTCAAGTTGAGATACAGCGCTTCAGCAGAGTGCCACGGTGCGAGGCCACAACGGAGTTGAATGCACTCACCTGACTGTTGTATTTGCCGTCTGGTACACTTTGCGAGAGCACATTTTCCGTAGGATGAAGATTCTTGCCTCCATAGGTACCCGGCCGAGCAAGACGGTTGTGGCTAACAAGCCGGTCCTCGTCTGCCGTTGTGTCTCCTGCCCGGATCTCATCGAAGACTTGCTTCTTGTCGAATTTCTTAAGATTCGCATCAAAGTCGAAGTCACCCATGTCCTGGATATCAGTCGTATCTCCATGCGCAAACTCTTGTGCCTGCTCTTCTTTCTGGTTGCGCCTACTCGTCTTGGTATTCGCTTTGTCCAGTGGATTCACAGTCGCTGGAGAGGGTTGCAGAAGTGGTGTACTACGCCATCCTTTGCCTCTCTTCACAGCACCATTCATATCATTTCCGTTTCTTGACACTTCAGAATTCATCACCGGAGGTGGGTCTGCGATTTCTGATGCTGGAGTCCCGGCCGTCGGTTTCTTAGCCTTCTGGCCTCTCCGCACCTTCTTCTTAGCCCCATTCTCCTGTGATAACATATCTTCTCCAAGCCCAGCGGGTTGTGCAGGCACTGGAGCGGCGCCCGAGGGCGTAGTAGCCGCTGCAGCCGCGAGCTTCTGCGCAACATTGGCCTTTGCCAGGTCTGCTATAAATGGTGAACTAGGGCTCGGCAAGTTGGCAGCTGCTTTCGCAAGCATAGCTTTCACAGGCGTCTCTAGCTCGCTCGGCTTCGAGGGGCGTCTCTTTTGCTGCACAGGCGAAGCAGATCCATAGCTTACGATAGCTGGATCAACGAATGCTGTTTTGGTGGGCGGAGCTTCCGGCAGCTCAGCGACCGGCGGTGGGGCTTGTCGGAAGGTCTGAGAGGTGGTCAGTGATCAGCTTGGGAGAAGACATTAAACGGAGCGAGTGGTGTGCCTCACATTTTGCGGGATGGGAGCTTGAGAAAATGTCGGTTGCATTTGCGGAGGCGGCGGCGGCGGTATCGCGCTCGGCTGGGTAACCTCTAGATCCTCAATCGCTGTCGCTTGAACGGTCCAGCTCTCCCATCGCGTGCCCGAGTTTGGAAAGTACACGTTCTGCAGTGTAAGATGGGAGCCGGCGACTATGGACTGCAAGACTCCATAGACAGTTTGTCCATTCTTCAATTTGACCCAGACGGTGCTTCCGACGACGTCCCCCATTCTGACGCGTCCAGTCGATGTTGGTGGTATTCAATTATCAATAGTGTGTCGAAGTTTCAGAAAATTAGGACACGCGCCTCTTGGCCTCGAGGGTTGGCGAAGCTTTCTCAAAATAGACTTGCATGTGATTTAAGCTTTTCCTCGCAGAGAGTGGGTCCTTCTGCTGACTTCCGCGACACTTCACTCTCGTTGACTCTCGTACAGGCACCATGACATTCCGGAGCGAAGGTCGTTCCCCACGCTTGCCCATCAAGACCAAACTGAGGAACCATGTCTTTCACTTACCTCTATTCACTTTGTTGCTACGCATGTGAAAGATCACCAGCAATCGATCCACGAGAAGATACCTGTCGCCTCTTTTCAAACCATTCTCTTTCTCGACACAACACACCACAATATCAATACTACTACAATGCCTGCTAACAAGACAGAGGAGATTTTGTCGGAGATGTCACCGAGAAGGAATCTTTGCTCAAAGTGGTCGACCAAGTCCGGAAAGAACAAGGCTTCGTCAACTTGCTCTTCGCGGACGCCGGCGTATTGGGCCCATCTCACAGCCAGGTCATTGCGAATGGTAACAAGCCTTCCGTCAAGGAATTCTCAACCCTCAGGGCGGCTCAGTGTGTCACCTATGCCTTTCCGAGTCTCTGGTTTCACAGATGGATATAGCCCGAAAAAGATCCAACACAGATAGCCTGCCCGATATATCGACGCATCTGGGATGAAGACACAGTTGACTACGCCGTCAGCCCGACATCACTGGGTGAAGAGGCTTTCAACCGTCAGTGCCACTACTCTTGGACTGTTTCCGGCTGGAAGAATATGCTGGAGAAATACTGTCCACCCAAGCAGGAGGAGTTGGATTTCTTACGCTGTCAGCGGGCATACCTTTGCATTTCCTGCGCGAAACCGATTCAAAATCATGATCGGTCACGTTTGACAAGATGTGAAGATTGCGCTGTCGAGTTCTGGGTATTTGATGCCGTGTCCTTGGAGCAAGCTCAAGAAAAAATATTTTTGAGGCAAACTTCAACGCTATTCAGGGAGCGCCATGTGATGGATGTTCTGCTGCGCAGGACGAGGAAAGGGCTGACTGAACTCGTAGATTGGAGTTCGGAGATTGAAGACCCGCTTGAATGCGAGCGACGAAATCATTGCCTCTCACAGTGACCGTGACGATCACTGAATGCGCGAGATGAGGCACTAACGGATTTTTCTCGCGCGTAATTCTGCTGACCTCGGACAGGCAGGGCTGTTGGCGAACAGGTCGAGCAAAGTATCAGGATGCAAAGCCAATCCAAAAGAATTACTTGGCGGTCGGTCATCCGCCAGTACTATTACATGTTGGCCTAGCACAAGTCAGGCTCATAGGTAAGCTTACATCACAGTATACCCATCATATCACATCATTAACCAAATCACTGCAGCTTCTCCTCATCTTCATCTTCCACGTCCAGCACTTCTACTCCGCCTCGGACTCTCATTAGTCCTCGTCGGAACATACGGTGCAGGAGCAGAGTCATTACTACTGCTTCCATCTATAACACTCTTCTCATTCTTCCCACTGGAACTATTCCTGAGCGTTGTAGTATCGCCCTCATCATCTTTGACGTCATCATCAAATCTTACATGACGTTGATGCCATTCCGAAGCCTCATAATCATAAGGCTCCTCATTATCCCTTCCGTACCACAGTGGCTCGTTCGCAGCAATTTTCTTGACGTCGAACCATGGTCGCGGTGAAGAGTTCGCGGTGTGGAAAATGTAATCAATTTCTTCGAGACAGCGGAGAGAGGTCTCAGGGTACAGGAAGTAGATCGTTGGGAGGATGACGGCGTTGGTACAGACGAAAATGAGGTATGATTTCCAGGTCGAGGTCGTGAAAGCGATAGGAGCGATAAGAACGACGATGAAATTCGCAAGCCAGTTGGCGCCGGTCGAGAGAGCGTTGGCAGGTCCACGGATTCGCAGCGGGACAATTTCTGCCTGGTAGAGCCACGACATTCCCTGCCAGCCGACTGCCCAGCACATACAAAAGAGGAAGATGAAAGCCGTTCCGGCGTCGAGAGAGGCGCGGCTGTTGATGCGGAGGTTGATCGTGAGGATTATCTGGCAGACGAGCATTCCTGCTGTGCCGAAGAGCAGAAGTGGTCGGCGACCACAAATTCGGTCGATGCACCACACTGCAACGAAGGAGGCGAGGAAGAAACATGTCCCTGCACCGGCAGCGAGAAGGCGGGCTTTCCAGCCTATCCACAAGTATTGGTTCAAGAACATGGCCGCATAGTATTGTGTCATAAAGTTTATTCCACATAGTTGCTGGGACGCCTGAAGGCATACCGCGAGCACTACACGGTGAAAGTCGCGGTAATCGCCCATCTGGAACATGTTGGAGAATGATGCCTTGGCCATCTCGATGACCGCGTCTTTAATCTGGAGGAATTCTTGGTGGATCTCATGCGTATCTGGATGCATGTCATTAAGCGCCGAGAGTACTTTCAATGCCTCGTCTTCTCTGCCCTGGAGGATAAGCCACCTGTAGGTTAATGTTAGCCTTTGATGAAGCACACATTCTACTCCGACAAAATCTCACCTCGGTGACTCTGGCATGAACCACACCAGTGCTCCAGCCACGAAAATCATGAATATTTGTAAAGCAAGCGGTACTCTCCAGCTCGCTGAGCTAGGATCAAGCCACGAGAAGGCAAAGTCCATCCAATACGCAGAAGTAAGGCCAGCAGCAATGCTGGCTCCGGCTGTAAGCATCAAAAGTGTTCCTCGGCGGTGGGCTTTCGTGCACTCGGCTTGCCAAGCTGGCATCATTGTGCAATTCAAGCCAATGCCAAACCCAGCAATCAATCTGCCCACTAGAAATTGTCCCCATGCAAATGAGGAACATTGGATGACCTCGCCGACCAAGAGCAAGACTAGTCCGGCGCAGACCAGATTCTTACGCCCAAATCCATCGCCTATGAACACGGCCACCATGGCAGAAACGAAAGCTCCCAGGTTCCATAACGCTATAGTAAATCCCATGAGATTGGTTGCAAGTATGTTGCCGGGCTTGTCGATGATATCTATGGCCGGAAATTCTCGCATGAAGCCAGGCATGGTGATCCAGCCACCCATAAGGCCCTGATCGTACCCATAAAGGCTGCAATCACCGTCAACATTGTCCTCGTGAAGCGCCGCAAAGGCGTGTCTTACAAGAAACATAGAGCCGCGACAACCCCAATGGCGTGCGAAAGCGGCTGTCCTCGCAGGCCCAGGAAATCCTGCTTGAACATGAGGTTCTTGGTTGCAGACATGTTTGCTGCTCCACTCCAGCTCGCGACCCCAGATGGTGACGATTTTTGAAAAGGTCGGCGTCAGGACTTAATGAGCAAGATGTACGGAAACAGAAACTGCGAGAGAAAGGGAAAGCCTAGAGAATTATATAGTAGTCGGCATCCTACCAGCATCATTAGAGTGTGCGAAATGCGAACGGCTCGCAGTGATCTTCGCTGTTATTGACTCGAGCACCCTGCAGAGCCGGCTCGCCGACGCGCCGTTGATATTGTTATGTTGTTCTGCTCGGGAGCTGAAAAGAGTGACGTCGAGGCCGTTCAGGTAGCGATGCGATTGGGCTGGATATCCGGGGTTCCGTTAGCACACTTTACCCCGCGGTCGCGGGGATTTAAGCCATACGCAAAATCGCATTTTCTTAGTAGGCTACACGCAAAATTCGATTTATATCGTACATTATAGTCGTAAAACCTAGGAGATTAGATGTAAGTACGATCGGGGTTAGTATGTAGTATATTTCTAGTATACTAGACCTCGTATCGGCATATTGCGACCGTATATATTACTATAGACATAGTCTTAGCGGTCTTAGCGCATACCTCGTATTAACTATATAATTAATTACTACATAGGTCGGTCTATATCTCTAGTATGATGCTTCTAGCTCTTAACTATTATACCTACTATCTTATAAAGGCTCTTCTAACTTAATAGGGTTATACCTACTACTAGCGACTACCCCTATATAGCGGTTAGACTTCTTCGGAGCCTCGTAGAATTATCGCTTCCGCTATATTAACTCGTAGCGGCGACGAGGAGGTACTAGGTAAGGCTAAACTACGGTATATATAGTATCTTTATTAAGTAGTACCTCGTCTTATTATAGCTAATTTAAACGGGTATTAGGCTCTTATACGAATAGGCTATTTAGTCGCCGTTTAGACTCTACGTTAGTCTACGATAGAATATCGCTTTCGTAGTAATCGTAGGTACGGCTCGGTAGCGATAGTATTATAGTCGGTATCTAGGTATACGTCGTATCGCCGGTAGCATTAGATGTCTCGGTATACCGGTTATATATGTTAATAATGTTAGTATACGGATCGCCTATCTTCTTAATATTATCGGAGGTAAGAAGTCGCTTATCGAAGACCCGTTAAGGCGGCTTATCGATAGGTTAGAGAATAACGTCCGTCTACTTAGTCTTACTATTATTATTAAAGATAATACGGAAGGCCTCGCTATACTTTAGTCGGTATAGACGTGCCTTATTATAAGTATGCTATGCGTCTCGAAGTAACCTCTAATAAGTATTACTCGCAATATCCTTATTACGTTAACTAAGTTATAATCGTAGTTAATATGCCTCGATAGCACCTATGCGGACGAGCCGGTTAGGCTATTCTTTCTAGCGCTTCCTCGTACGCTCTATAAGGCTTATAGACTAATACTTACGCTTATATTCTATACCTTTCTAAATAGCTATATCGACTAATATGTCGTATATAGCCTATGCCGCCTTAGTAGGGGAAGAGGAAAATAGGTTAAATATAGATAATATAGGGTCGGTACCTAGTAGGGCTTACTTCGGATAAGAACGTCGGAAGTCCCTACGAGCTTATATAGCGCTACGAGACGCCTAGATCGCCCGAGGGCTTATCGTCGTATCTAGTAGCCATTCCGGTAATTCGGGTATTAGTATCCGGATACGCTTAGGCGGCGACGACGGCATTCCGAGAGTAATCGTGTTTTCTAGGTCCTCTAAATAGTAGCGATTATTAGCTCGAAACTACCCCTCGGGGTCGATAATAGAGGGCTCCGGGGAACGTCGTTACTCGACTAATACTAGGTATTCTAGCTAAGCGGTATCCGCTATTACTAGAGATTCCTCGTACTAGGCATATTCCCGATCTATCTCGCCCTTAATTATCTACTAGTTCCAATTCTAGTCGGTAGCCCTATACTAATCCCGAATATGTTTATAAGGAACCTCCCTATTCGTTAGGAATATTCCTATCTTACGAAATGCCGATCTTATGTTATGCCTTATAAATGTCTTAGCCCGAATACCTAAGAGGGCCTATATAAACTCGGGTATACTAAACTTACTAACACTACGATGCGTAGCCTCTAATACGGCCTACCTATGCCTTAACTTATAGACCTAGAATAGTATAACATCTAGGGGCTACATGAAGTACGAGGTATGCGGTTATAGGCCCTATAACTAAATCTTATAGCGCTTTATAAAGGCTATAAATTCCTTAAAGTAATAGGAGCCGTAGTTGTCGCATAGTAGTACCCTCTATTCGTCTAGGTTCTCGGGTCTCGTCTTACGTTTAAACTAACGGATGTAGTATATAGTAGTATCGTCTATTATATAACCGGACTCGTTAATAGTAATTAGGAAGTTGTCGTCCCCTACACGAGTAGTTAGTATTAGGTAACGTAACGTTATCGTGCCTACCTACCTTAGGTAACGGCTAACTAACCTTCTATAGGCAACTAACGCTCTTAAACTATTACCGCCTTCGCAATTAACTAATAGTCGATTACCTTACTATACGCATTAGTAGTCTCGACGATAGTTATATGCGTACAGTTACTATTATACTCGGTCTAAACGCGCCGCTTCGTATCTATCGTAACGACGTACTCGTTATTACTAATTCCGACTCGAAATCCGGTCTCGTCGAAATTCTATAGATTCTACGCCTTTACCTATAATCGTAATAACATCGCCTCGAACCGGTTAAACTAGGATCGTATAGTAGAAGGGTCGTATGCCTCTTTGCGCTATACTTTAATCGGCTTAGACTTTACTTTACTAAGTCTATAGCGACGAAGGAAGCGTTCTAGCTAGTCTAATCTAAATGGCGGTATTATATCTTTTAATACCCCTTCTAGTAGTATACTAGTAAGTATTTCTATCGCTACTATAGCGATAAGCGCTACTAGTAAGAACATGCCTATAGCATCCCTTTCTCGATAGTAATCTACTAACGCTAATTCCTAAGAAGCGTCTAGTTTAAGGTTAGTTAGCGCGCGCGATAGTAACGATCTACGACCGTTAATCCGAGCGTAGATGCGGTTATATAGGCTAGTTACACCCTTACTCTTATAAAGCGCTCGAATACTAATCTTCTTAGCCGATCGAGCCTATAACTCGCTATACTTCGAAACTATACGTTCTACTATCCTTTCCGCCCTCTCCGTCTCGGTTAACCGCTCTATACGTACCCTCTTTAGCTTTCCGGCCTTCTTACGCGCTATACCGAGTTTTATATGCGATCCGTACTATATAAGAGAAGGAATACGAGGAATACACGCCTATAAGAGATTAGAATAGAGTAGACGCGCCTACTAAGAGATTACATAAGAATTAGCGACGGTAAGGTCTTTAGTCGATATATAGCTACTACGTACTCGGAAAACCTCGTAAATACGATATATAGACTCGTAATTAGATACTACATATATCTCATTATCTAAATAGGACTAGAACATACGGCAAACCGAGTTTTACGTGTAGCCTACTAAGAAAGTGCGATTTTGCGTATAGCTTGTTTCCCCGAGCTCGCGAGGGGTGTAGTGCGACTGACGAAACCCCGGATAGAAGGTTTGCTCCATATGCGAGGTTAGCAAGCCACTCACCGTGACGGGAAAGGACGTTGGTGCTCTGCTCCTGCGATGCATCTGCTCGTTTCCGCTGTAAGATGCATCAAGGCTGGCGAACAATAATGTTATGCTGTGCTGTTGTTGGTTGTTTGCTAAAAGTTGGAAGCATCGTCCGCAAGCGAGGTATTGTAGCGACGTGACGTGCCAAGACTGACAGGCAAGTCATCAAAGCAAGATCCGGGCGAGATGCAGTACCTATTGGTGCCTCTTTTGGGCTGTAAGTCTTACGCTCATATAGCATGCTGCATAACCACATGTCCGCGCGTGCGGTACTCAGGAGGAATCAGATGTATAGACAATGATGTGCATCACTAGCAAAGGCCTCTCAAAAGCCTCGCCTCGCATTTGCGGTGCTCATTAAGGTGATCTTCTGCTTCTTCTTGCCTTTCTTACCACCGGCGGCCGGCTTGACATTAACATTCAGCCCCTCCATGGACTCGGACAGTGCCTGCTGTTCTTGGCCGTCGAGGAGATCCTTCTCCCAGCCTTGTAGCCAGCCATCTTCCTGCTGCCGGAACTGGTCGTCAGTGGGAAGGCCCTGTAGATCTGGATCAGAAGAGGCAACAGCACTTGTGCCCCACACCGTTCGATTCACATTGGGCGATGTTGATGGAGATGCTAGTGATGTGAAGCCAGGACGACCAGCGTTGTTCGGGAAGGGTGGTGATCCAGGAATTGCAACTCCTTCTGGTATGCTGGCTGGCAGCGCAGGAGAGAAGAAAGCATCATTTTCAGTGATCGAAGGTCTTCGTCGCTGGCGTAGATGTGCTAGCTCTCGCTCCGAAGCTTTCTCTATCCGGATTCGATCTTTCTCTTCTCGTGCTTCCTTTTCGTCGTTGCGCTTTCGTCTCTTCTCAAGCATTGGTCTGAACTCCTCGAGAACCTGCGCACTGACTACATCTCGCCAGTCGCACTCCAGGAAGCCGACCTCACAGCCGTATGGGAGGTGTCCAAGGTACTTGACGCGTTTTCTCAAATCATCGTCTACGACATGTCCGCTGGACACGCGTTCCACGCGCGGAAGAATGCTTGATGGAAAGGCATTATATGTGCCAAAAGCGGTCTTCAGTATCCTTATGTCTAGTGGCGATAAATAGTAGTGTAGCAGACCATGGTAGAACAAATATTCGTTTGGCTGCGGTTTCTCGAATTGCCGTCTTCGCATCTCGTGTAATGTTCGCGGCACGTCAAGGCTGCTTGAAGGTTGCGCATCGCTCGTCTCGGCAGTCTCAACAAGTGTCGCAGATGGACCTGCTGCGTCCTGCTTTTGCAAGTACATGTCCGGCACGCCCTCATCGTTGGCATTGAACTCTATTGGCGGCCTGTCTGGTACAGGCTCTGGTGGTGGGTCTGGTTTTTGCGGCTGGGCTGGCGGGTTGCCAATACCTGCAACTTTATCCTTGGATTCTTTGAGCATCCGTATAGCTCTTCCAGTCCACTCCGCGTCTTCACCAAACATCAGCTCATCTTCCTTTTCCATTTGCTCGATGGCAGCGATAGCCTCGTCGTATTGTTGTATCATGTAATCTTCACTGCCCTTCATCACTCTTGCATAGTCCATGACTTCGGCTGCGAAGTACCAAGGAATGGCCTCTCCTTTCGCGACCACCTCTCCGCTCTCACGAGGCATGGCAAGAGTACTGCCAGGCTTTCTCTTAACCAATCGTAGAACAAAGTCGCCACCTTCACGTGGCTGATCGTTGTCCTGGCCGTCGTACCACCTGACAGGTCTGGTCTCTGACACATATATGCTGTCCCAGCAGATTGGACACTTCTTCCATCTCGCTCTCTTCTCAGGTGGCGGATTTGTCGCGTCTTCAGAATGCATATATCTGATCAAGCAGGACGAGCAGAAGATATGACCACACTTGGCCATGCGAGGCGCGGTCGGCTCGCCCAGGCAAATCGGGCAGGATGCATTTTGCGTCTTTCCTGAGGCGATAATTTGCAGAACATTATTCCAGTCCAGATGCACATCGGCGTCGGCCGCCTGAGCAGAGTAGTCTCCTCTCGGGTCGACAATGAAGCGATAGTTGGCATGTATATACCTGCGCGTGTTAGACTACCAGCCCGATCTTCTCGTCGGGTCAGGCATGCTTACCTAGCCTTGTCTACCGCCATGCCCCATGACGGATTATGCCTCTGCTGTCTCCTAGGCCCATTGTAGCTGTGTCTATGAAAGCGATCCTGAGCATTCGGCCGCGGTGGCAAAGCGAATTGCATTAGGTGCGTGATGCTCTGCTGTCCGCGGCGTCCGTGTGGGTTCTGCATGCTGTATAGCTCCGCATCGGCATCCTCATCCAACGCCTTGAACTTCTTTCCCTGCCTGTGCTTCGGCTTGCTGTTTTGATTGCTACGCGGTGCTGGAGAGCAACGCTGTCCGGACGCGCTGCCGAGCCGCTTGCCTGCTGGAGAATCGGAGAAGAACTGCTGCGTGGATGAAAGCGCCGGACTGATCTGGCTTTGCGCAGCGAGCGACTGAGACTTGGACGCCGAAGCTGCTGCTTTGTTGCTGACGGGAGTGTTGGACATCTCGATTGGTGCAGTAGGAGTTGGCTGTGATTACGCTCCGATAGCCAGTCAAGGCGTCGGCGGCGGTGCTGCTGATGCGGGTGCAGCAGGTTGTCTGAGCCGAGCGAGGGGCTTCTCAATGTAGCGTAAATTGATCTGCGGTCGTGTAGTCGGTCTTGGTGGTTGGTAGACAACCCATAGAGGGAGTCGACGAGCAAGAGAAGGGAGTCCTCGAATGAGTCTACTGAAGCGTGGCGGGGTCTTCGCTGGCCGGGAGTTGCCGAGACTCAGGGCAGTTCAACGCATCGTGCTTCAACCCAGCTTCCTCCTTCGATACCACAGACCTTGATGACATCCTAGCTGCCGTTGAGCTGACACGTGAAGAGTCAAAGCTCACCACTATCCGTCTGATCACAAGCTACATCTGAGAACAGACGCCTGGGGTCTGATATCTCCATCGCTCGCCACAACCCCGGCAACATCATAAACTCAAGATGTTGATAACAGAATCGCACAAAGATGTGCCGACCCAGCACGGTGGCGATATGCGTGAGATGATAATCGACATGCGTATCGGCCTGCTCAGAGGCTGATGATAGGTAGGTGTGTTCATATTTCATCCTACCATACCAAATTATCCCAAGGCAAAATTTCCTGGTGTCGTAGTCTTTTCCGAGATCTACCAAGGTGAGCTCTGAGATCTTCTAGTCAGGAGCAAGCTCTGGCTACTAACACTTCGCAGTGACTGGTCCAGTCCAACGCTTTGCTCGCCAGATTGCATCACATGGCTACATCGTAGCCGCGCCATCCAGCTACCACGAATTCACTGGCCCAGAGCCATTGGCCTACGATGGACCAGGCACTGATAAGGGAAACGACTGGAAAGTGGCGAAGAAAGTGTCTGCTTACGATGAAGACGCTACGCTCTCGATTGACATCCTGGTCGGCTTGGAGACATGCAATGGACGCATTGGAGCCACTGGCATGTGTCTCGGTGGCCATCTTGCCTTCCGAGCCGCATTCGACAAGCGAGTTCGAGCTGCAGTCTGCTACTTTGCCACTGACATCCATTCCAAGACCCTCGGTGAGGGCAAAAACGATGACTCTCTGGACCGTGTGAAAGATATCAAGGGCGAACTGGTCATGATCTTCGGAAAGCGTGACACGCATGTCCCACCAGCTGGCCGAGATCTCATTCGTAAGACGTTGCATGACGCAGGCGTGGTATTCTCTTTCTATGAGCCAGCTTGGGCTCAGCATGCATTCATTAGAGACGAGCTAAGCAAGGGGCGATACGATCCTGCGCTTGCGGGTATCTGCTTCGAGATGCTACTTGAGCTTTTCAATCGAAGCTTGACAGGAGACCTAGGTCCTATGGTGAGCCAGACTGGCGAGGTTGAGGATGTATGCTAGACAAGAATTGTCTTGCTGCACGACTCATGTCTGCAGGAGCTCAGAGCCACACTTCATTGAAAAGCTCTATTCAAGCATGCATAGCGCTGCAAGATCTGCTGCAAGCACAGGCTGTCACGACCTTAGAGCTTAAGCCTCACGAAATGCTGATCCTCCGGGCTTGCCAGAGTACTTCGATATCATCGCCTTCCCTTGTACATCGTCCTCTCATGGCCACTTATCATAATAGACATTCGAAGCGATCAAGCCCAGCATTACTCCCACCACAAGAGTGAATAAGGTCATCCAACGACGAGAACCCGCACGGAAACGACCCTGTGGCTTTCACAGAAGTCAGTATCAAACTATAAGTACGGAAGAGAAGACTTGTTCTACCGACTTACCACCACAGTCTCCGCCTCCGACTCCGCGACCACAAATTCAGCGCTCTCATCATCCATTTCCTGCGAGCCGTCAACATCTCGTGACGCGAGGGAAAGCAGAAATGTAATGTACCGCAGTAAGTAAGTTCCACTCAGAGCTGTTGTAATCACGAAACACATCTCCTTGCAACTTGTCTATCTTGATACCAGCACCACTGTTGATCATGTTGTTGAAGACATGGTTCGGACTATGAGTGCTACCTGTAAGTTCAGTGACCAGGTTGATGTGGTTGACTGTTTGGTTGAATGAAATGCAGTGCGAGAACGGGAAGTTGGTGCTGCTGCTGCTAGATCGCTGCTCGGGGTCGGCCATGGTAGTTCTGTCTTTGGGTCCCTCGTGTGCTTTCGCCTTGATCCGACTGCTCGAAGTGGTCATGTAGTTGGAGGAATGTCAGACGAATAGTCTCGGAAGCTGGAGAGAAACTCTTGACAGACATAGATAGTGCTTCTGTGAATGTCTCAAATGCATGGTACAAAGACAAGGCTGGCAATGATTGCGCTCGTGCTGCTAAGAAGGAGGCATTGTTCCGGTTACGCATCTCGCTGCTTCTCGAGCAACTTTCGTCGCGATTGTGGAAATTGGTTCGAGATTTCACGCAGACGTGCTCTGTATCTCTATCGTACGCACACATAAAACTTGGCAAGGCCTCTTCAGATGCTCGCCTGTATCATCGCCGGCAAGACAACGAAATTGTCAGGTTCAGAGATGCATCATTGTGGAGGGTCTTTATTCGCCTCTAATAGTCTGTGTAATCCTCTATTGCCATCTATCCTTCTTGCGAAGACTGGCTCAGGCGTCTAGGATCGCCATTCTTGATCATATGTGTGTGAAGCTTCGCTACTTCGGGCACAATCAAGCTTTCAATCTCAAGGGCCGGCTCATTGGACTCTCCGTCAGCACCGGGCGTTCTGCTCGTGATGCTCTTACTTCTCCTGTTTTGCGGCACTCTGATCCATTTCTCACCTCCACCAGCTGACACAAATAGGACTTCATACTTGCGGGTACTGAGAATGTTTCCAATGACCAGATGATGGGCGTACTTGTCCAGCGCAGTCTTTGCTTTGATTGAGAGTAGATTTGGATCTGTCTCAAGCTTGAAGCTGATGATCATTGCTCGTGGTGCCCACTCATCAACCAGGGATTTCAAGAACTTCGGAACGGGATCGAGGTCTATCACCAGAGATTTGCCTTCCATATGTGCGGCCGGCTGACGCCCCCGAAGCTGCTCATCATGCGGCGCATCACCATTGAGATCTTGCTTTTGCCAAAAATCTTCCGAAGACTGTATTTTGTGCTCGACCATTCTGTCTGCCGGAACGAAGAAATCTGAGACGGCCGCTGCAAGGTAGAAAAGGGCATTGGCACCGAGAGGCTGTAAAAGCATAGCGAACTCTCGCAAAAGCCACAGATAGTCGTTCACCGTGACGAATGGCAGAAGCAATAAAGTGTTCTCTTTCTTCGCTTTCCGGTACCGTTTCAAGACCGATGCCATTTCTTGCTGGTAATTGTTCTGCACGGTGACTGGCCCATCTTCGGAGTACGACATGTAGTCCAAGAAACAATTCGTGCTGTGGCTGTAATGTCTTGAATATGGAAGCAAGGAGAACTGTCGATGCAGGAAGATGACTGCATAGCCATTCTCGAGGAAATATTCGGCACTCGTGGCTCCACGGGTTCCAGCAGAGAAGTTGTCAATGAATCTGACAGTTTGGTTCTCTAGTGGAACGGTCGTGCCTCCAGATGTCACCAAGGCGACTCTTCTATCTTTATCGGCATGCTGCTGTATGAAGGCACGTGTCTGTTGCGAATGCCGGTCCAGGTCGTGCGGCTTGGGGTTCTTGTCGAAGTACTCCATTTCTGGCGATCCTCGAGCAAAGTGTCCGTTGGTGAAAAGTGGCATGTGAAAGAGTGGTACCTTAGGTGCTATGGCTGGTAGCGTGCCGGGCAAGCAAGGGTTTTGTTTTGTTGGTGTCAATGTTTGTCGAACGATGTCAAGAGTTTCATGCGGAGGCCGATGACATTGGCGTTCAATATATCAGTCAGCCCGGCTGGATGTGCGCGGGCTGGGTGAGACAGATGATGGGCAGGTGTTCCATTACGCCGAAAATCGAAGATGGAGAAATGTGGGCTACTGTTTGAGACAGCTCACCGTAGAGTGATTGATACTACAGCGATGGACACAGTCTGGCGTTCCTTCCTCAGAACTAGTTTCTGTCACTGCCTCGGCGCGTTCGGTACGGACCGCATTTCTGCCTGAGGCTTCCAGACCGGGCACTTTCTCATGATTCAAGTCCTGGGATGGTATACGCCTACTCACTACGTTCATCGTAGCAAAAATGCCGCCGAATCCAGCCAAGGGCGCGACGGAGACGCCAAAAAGCAATGACAGAAACGAGTACATCCCTTCCTTCATTGCCAAGAAACCATTTTATATCGACGACAATACTGCCTCCGATGCCGATTACCTCGAGCATCAGCGTCTGCAGTCGCAGAAAGATGGCGATACTCTTGCAAAGGCGGAGTGGTATAATCGTGGATCCAAGAAGGGCCCTGCTGCGACCAAATATCGCAAAGGCGCATGCGAAAATTGTGGATCCATGAGCCATAAGGAAAAGGACTGTCTGCAGCGAAAACGAAAGGCTGGTGCCAAGTGGACGGGCAAGGCCATTGCGGCGGACGAGGAGGTGAAGGATGTCAAGCTGGGCTGGGACGCTAAGAGAGACCGCTGGAATGGGTTCGAAGCAGATGAGTACAAAAAGGTGGTGGAGGAGTATCAGGAGTTGGAAGAGATGAAGAAAATTGCGGAAGGAAAGACTGGTCTGGATGGCGATGAGCAGGATGGTGAGGGGGCCAAGTACGAGGAAGAAGCAGACATGGGCCGGAAGGTAGCGACCTCATCAAGAAATCTGCGATTGCGAGAAGATACAGCCAAGTACCTCGTGAATCTAGACCTCGAGAGCGCCAAATATGATCCCAAGACCAGAAGTATGATCGATTCTGGCGGTGGTGACCCGAATTCACTAGACGCAGAAGACGGCTTTTTGAAGGCAAGCGGCGATGCGGCAGAGTTTGAGCGGGCGCAGAGGTATGCGTGGGAGACGCAGGAACGAAATGCTCCAGACAAAATTCACATGCAAGCAAATCCTACGGAAGCACTGCTGATACGGAAACGAAAGGCTGAGGAGGAAGCGCAGAAGACTGAAGCCAAGAGGAAGGCGCTTGCGGACAAATATGGAGATCAGTCTTCTATTTCGAAACCGAAGACAGCCCTTGCGGCTGTGAGCAACGAGCGATACGTGGAGTACGATGAGCGAGGTCGCATCAAGGGCGAAGCACAAAAGAAGGAGAAGAGCATGTATCCGGAGGATGTTTTCATACAAAACCACACCTCTGTCTGGGGCAGTTGGTGGAAGGACTTCAAGTGGGGTTACGCATGCTGTCACAGTACGGTCAAGAACTCGTTCTGTACTGGTGAAGAGGGCAAGAAAGCTGCAGAAGAAGCCGAGAACTTCTCGAAGGGAATGAATCTGCCAACAGCAGAAGAGAGCGGGAATGCAAAACTTATCGATAATGGCGAGGCAGCTGCCGACGAAGAGCGTCGAGAAGAACATGTTCCTAATGGCGTTGACCGGCCGGAGAAGCAAAGTATGGACGAGAGTAGAAGGAGGCTAGAGGAGCTCAAGGCGGGTGTCACAGAAGAGCAAATGGAGAAGTGGAGGAGGGAGAAGACGAATCAGAACGATCCTATGGCAAAGATGCTTGGGAAGGATGAGTTGCTGGAGGTCTAATTCATCGCTAGCTGAAGTAGCCAGACTATAACGAAGTGCTCGAGATGTCTGGCTGACTTTCATAAGACCACCATTTACTTTCCACGCTATCTTTCACGCACTCTCTACCGCCCGACGATTTCAGAGCTAGCTTTGCCTCCCCATCATCTTCGCAAAACTCTCCCGCTGAGTAGACATCCAGACTTGAGCCTGGTCCTTCTCGGTCTCGGCAATCGCTTGCTGTCGCCTCTCGCCACTACCTCGCATGATCTCCTCAAACCTCGCTCCCTGATCTGCAATCCAGTTATCGGCTTGAGACTTCTGGTCTTGGTCAATGACCTGCTGGTGAGCTTTAGCTGGGCAATCGTCAGTCACCACTTTCGAAGCAATTTCAGTGGAGCTGTATAACATACCGGTGCCTAGCGATGGCTGCCTCATAATTGGAGTGGTAGTGGTATTGGTATTGGTATTCTGAACAGTCTTGCTTCGGATTGGGATCTCGAATGGCTTTGTGGTTGGCACTTCACCGGTTGGCACTTCGAATACGTCTGACATTATGTCTACAGCGCGACTTCTCGTGTCATTGGAGAGAATGGAAGGAAGTTGCGAAGGGTCTATTTGTGCAGCCTAACCCGAGCAAAATGTTTGCTGCCCGAGGAAGGCGTCTTATTCATGATGGCCAACGAATGATGACGCCGCTACGCTCGAAGATTCTACTTATTCCACGAGGCTACTGCTATCGACAACTGGCTGCGCATTATTCACGGAATCTCGCCCCACACACGATCACCTTCCCCTGGCGATTTCAGAAAGTCCTTGGGAACTTTCTCAGGCATCTGTCTCTCCTTGGCCCATCTTCGGACATCTTCGAAATTCCGACAGATGTGCTTGGTGTTGAAATCTACAAAGGGCTCAGGACCATGATCTTCTCCTGGTTGCCACCAGATTTGTCCCATGACGCCAATGTCGATTGTACACATTAGTTGCTGCCTCAGAATATCAAGGCAGTGGGCTAGAAAAATATGAGCGTCTGCTAGAAAAGATAGAGGAATCGGCTTTTGGAAGAGAACTGACTTGCGTGTTTCTTGACGATGAAGTCTTCGTTTTTGAACGGCCCTTGCCCAAGCGATCGGTAGTAAGGATAGTTCCAGTAGAGGGTTTGTCGGAGGAGATTCTGGGTGAAGATTGTTTAGCCGTGAGGCGAATCAGAAAGAAACGACACTCACGAGACAATGAAGGTGATGCAGTCCCTCGATATTGGCGGGATAGCCTCCTCCATATTTGTCGTTGACCTGCACTTGATCTAAATCGATTCCAACTGACTGGGCGATGGAGAAAGGTATGATCACCGCGTGATCTATCAGATTTAAAACTCAGCAACGTAAATTTGGAGGTTCACGGAGTCAGTCTTACAGTCGACGCCTAGCTCTTTCCAAGCGATGTCAACTTCTGGTCCAGCGTCTTTTCGATATATGTTCTCTTTGAGCAAAGAACCGTTAAATTGGACTTCCTTCCATCGAATATCGATATCATTCAGGATTGGTGAAGGCCCTGATATAGTCCTCATGATATCCCGGCTACTGAGGTTGCTTGGTTGAAGGTGGCTTGCAATATTGAAGCCCAGAAAGAATGATAAGCAGCAGATGATCAGGGCAAAAGCCAACTGCGTTGTCGACGGGCCTGACGAACATTGCCGACTTTCTTGTTCTTCTGGATGGTCGAGGAGCGGTGTTTCAAGCTGTTCATTCTTCTCCATATCAGCGCAAGCCATTGTCAATCACGGTCTTGGAAACCATTCTCACCGCACGCATCCACTCACAAGTAAGTCTCCAACTTTATCGTCATGCTCCACGTAGATCATTGACGTTGAAGCAGTAGCAAACAAGCTCCGCCTCACTCTGCGTCGCATATCACTGCGGTCTGTGTACCATCCTGTCGCTCGAATCACTAAGTCGGTCAAGTGGTACGAATGTGGCGTGCGGTGCTGTTGTGCACTGTCTGAACCAGGATCGGCTTGTGACACGAAACGAACGTCTGGTCTGTTTCGAACGACCGCCATGATCGCACGATAGCCCTCCATAGCACTGCTGCAACATCTCGAAATAGAACTAGAGCTGCTGTTCTGCACTTGGAAATTTTGTTTGCTTGAGCATGGCGGAGCTGCAGTATAAGTTGGCAGACTTGACCTCGACACTGTCAGGAAGAAGCAATCCATTTAATCAGTATCACTTCGACAGTCGAATTCAAGATGAAAGTTCTCGCAATTGCGCTGGTGTTGACGGGCTCAGCAATGGCATTGCCCATTCTCGTGAGGCGAGGTGATCTTGTACCTGCAACGAATGATGCCTACGGTGAGTACAGAAAATCCCGCACCAGTGGCGACTGCTAATACGCATGCTCTAGTCGAATACTACATTGTGAGTATGACAGTTTACTGCTAATATGGGCCGATACTTACATTGGGGTCATGTCCAGTACAGTGATTACGGCTCGTACCAACCCGCTGACTACGGCGATTATCCTTACTACCCTCCGCCAGACAGCGGGCCACCACCTACGAAGGACGATGCTGCAGCGGTGAATAAAGCGTTGAGTGGAGTGGAAGAGTAAGAATGGATGATGAGCAAAGCCTCGCCCATCGAAGCTAGAGGAGTTTTGAATCGAGCGCTGAAAGGATAGTTTGTATGTCCTGTACAAATTAGTCTACTACCCCCGGTGGTAAGAGCGCCACATAATCCAAAGGCGCATGCTCGATCCCATCGGGCTGTCCTACGATCTTCAGCATATCGCCTTTCTTGACAGCAATTCCGTGGTACGTAATTCTGGTCGCAGAGTGTCCGTCGATGTAAATCGATGGAGTATGTCCAAGCTTGCCAGTGTCAACGATATCCGCCGTCCAGTTTCCAATGACAACGTTATTGATAAATACGGTATACGTGCTGTTTCCGCCGTACATGTCGTAATATGCGACAGCTAAGTCGTAGGTCCCATCATTGAAAGGTATCTCTATACTCGCTGTGCCAGATGTCGTATTGCTGGAGGTTACAACAGCAGTGTAGTTGGAAGCTGCTTCGAAAGGACTGACTGTGTACAGCTTGTATCCATCCAACTCCATTCTCTCAGCCTCGATCCTATGGGGATGAAACCCGACATTTGCATGCAGGTCGGGGATACCGCTCAAATTGTGGTAGAAATTGGTGATTGCATCTCTCCACACAATTGAATGACCTGCTTGGAACTCTTGTCGGAAAAGGACATGCTCGAATCTCTCGTCATCAATGAGGCCTTTGAGACCTCTCCACTGTTCGAGAAACTCGTGTGCTGTGATGGCGCCTGCCACATGGGCATCGTAGAAGTGCTGGATGATCGTTTTACCCGATTTCAGCTGGTGATTGTAGGGCAAATGATGGAACCACAATATCAGGTTTTCTGGAGTCGTAGCAACGTCTTCGTACTGGGCTGCGACTTGCGGTGGATACTGGCCGGAGAATCCCGTTCCATTCCACACTGTCCTGTCCATACCAATGCTGTCATTGTCTGCTCGTGTCCATTGACCCCAGCCGGTATTGTCTTGAGTCTGCGGATTCGGACCAAAGTGCGTGTATAGGATGTCGGTCAGTGTTTGGACTCCAAGATTGCCAGTGTAGTTCTCGTAAGCCGGCCAAGATCGCATTGACATGTCTACGATTGTATCTTGTACTTTGTCGTTGAAGCCGAAGGTCAGTCGGATCCAGTCTTGCAATATTGCTTCGGGGTCCAGGTTCCAGTTCCATGCTAGTCTGCCATATGCATACAAGTTCGACATTGCGAGATGACTTCCGAGCCAAGTCGAGTTCATCCCAACATTTACCACGGCCGCGGAACCGCCTAGCGGTCTTTTCAGGTGCTTGCCAGTGAAGACATCCTTTGTGAGGGCTGTGTCGTTGTCAAGTCGCAAGTCAAAATCAGTAATTGTCTTCCACAAAGGCGGCAAGTAGACCAAATGACACTGCTGACCAAGATACTCTTGTGCTACCTGCAGCTCAATAGCCGTGCTTGTGTTGCGCAAATTGGCAAAAAGAGGTGATACTGGTTCTCTGACTTGGAAGTCAATGGGTCCGTACTTGATCTGAACAACGACGTTGTCATCGAAGTTTCCATCGAGAGGTTTGAAGTAGTCGACAGCTGCTTTGGCTCGATCCGCTTTCCAGTCAGATTCGTTCAATTGGTCATAGACGAAAGCTCTGAACATGAGCACGCCTCCGTGAGGTTTCAGGGCTCTAGCGAAGAGGTTTGCGCCTTCCGCCAAAGTCCTTTTGTAGTGTAGTGGACCTGGCTGTCCTTCAGAGTTGGCCTTGACCAGATAGCCAGCCATATCTGGAATACGCTTGTAGATCTGATCTGTAACGTTATGCCAGAAATTGATGACACTGGCGTCCAGTGGGTCGTACGTGTCCGTGACAGACAAGTTCGCGGGTGATGCAAAGTAAAGAGACATGCCGAGCTGGATACCATACGGTCTGAATACATCAGCGATCCGGCCAAGACCTTCAATGTTCTCTGTTTTCAAGAGAGTGTAGTTTGCGTTGACATTGTTCACCACAACGGCATTCACGCGAATGGAGGCCAGAAGCCGTGCGTATTCGGCGGCTCGCGTGAGGTTTGATCTGATGTGGCCATCCTCGAAGAAGATCGACTTGCCTGCAAAACCACGCTCGATGCTTGAATCCATCTAGGCGGAAATTGCGGTGTTAGCATGGCTTTGGGCTGAAGTAGATCGATGAGGCTTCTCACATTGTCCCACTCGTTCGTCCAACGTATCGGAGCTGCTGGATTCGTAGTGTATTCTACGTTTGTAAAGTTGCCTTGGGCAAGCATGGACAGATATTCGAACGCGCCGTATAATGCTCCCCTCTCATTCTGCCCAAGAATGTGAACATTGTCATCCTGAACGCTGAGTGAGAAGCCATCTTCAGTGAGATTGAAATGGAGGTCTTGTCTTTGGAATGTGTTCATATATTGATCGACTGTCCCAACAACAATGCTGGATTCGAGGTCAGTTGCTGCTGCGTTGATGGCGACCTCTTTGCCGAATATCTGGAGCAGTCCTTGCTGCAATTCCTCTGCGGCGGTATACACAGGGCTGCCTTGAGTTCCATTGAGAACAACGATGCTAGATGGTAAGCGGTCATGATGGGTCTCATCAGGTAGTGGAGCATATCGGAGCCAAGCCTGTAGGCCATCCTCTGCGGCGACGCCAAGCAGGGAGTACAGCAGAGGGAGAGAGAGCCACCAAAGCATGTTCACACAACAATACGAAACAACGACGGCAGGCTATGCCATTTGTACAGTAGGGTTGTCAATGTCGACGTTCAGGGTAGGCATCGAATTCAGCCTATACTAATAATATAGGCGGAGAAGATCTCGTTCCTCCTTCTCAGTCGCTCCCCTAGTGCCTTAGCTTGGCGAAGCCAAGGCTGTTGTGAATCACTCGGCCTACCACCTGCCAAGGTTAAAGCACAGTCTGAGACGAGGTAAGATAAAGTAAGACATGGTCTAAGATAAGATAAGACAAAGTATGATTAAGATTAAGGTTAAGGAATGCTAAGAGGCAAGGGAGTTACACTTAATAAAATTACTAGGAGATTCCTCCTTTCTTCTATTCTTTTCTATATATAATTTAATAGATAAGAAATTAATGTCTATTCTTTCTATATAGTTCGTTTATAATAGGTTATAAGCCCGGCGCTCTAAAGCTCGTCCTATCTAGTTATAGATTAATCGATTGTTATTACTAACTAAGTTTAGGTCTATAACACGCTAAGCTGTAGATTAAGTAGAACTACTAGAGTTAATAACTAGGGATTAGTCTACCCTATAGTAGTAGTTGCCTAAATAAGTATAAGTAGAGAGCTTAATAGAAGAATAAGTTTATAACTAAGATAGCTACTAAGGAGAAATCCTATAAGGAAAACAAAATCCTTAGGAAAGGTACTAACTTTTATACATAGAGAATAGTCCTCGAAGGAGAACTTATTAAAGAAGATGTCCTTAGATATATCTTCTATAAACTAAAGTAGTATAATAAAGAGGTTAAGCTAAAAGATGTAAGCTTATAGGATAAGGATGTAAAAGCTACCTACAAGGTTACCTTAAAGAGGTTCATAACTAGGGATTATAAGCTAAAAGGTATTCTAGTATTAATAATATCCGATGAACTAAGACCTAACTTTAGAGATACCGAGAAAATAGCCTATAAATACTATTAGGTAATTGCTACTACCTATAAGCTAATTATTACCGTAGACATCTATAATACTCTAAAGAGTATTAGTTTAATTAAGCTTTAGTATTAAACTGTAGAAAGTATCCTAAAGTACTACGAAGACTTCTAAGCCTAGTATATAAAGCATAAGACGGCTATAGAACAATTCTGTAATTAGATATTAGCTTTTATAGACGATGTTAAGATCCCTAATCTACTAATTAGAATGCTATTTGTAAATAGCCTTTAAGGGTATAAATAGCTTAGAAGCTAGAAGTATAATAATAAACCTAAGAAAGCTAGCTAAACCCTATAGGATATAATTACATCTCTTAGAAAAGAGAAGCTACTAACGAAGATAACTACACTAAATTAAGGCAGATTATTAGCTACTCTAGCTAATCATAAGATACTTAATAATAATAAAAAGTATTAGATCTATAAGAACTCGAAGCATACTAATGCTTAATATTAGAAGTAGTATCCTAATAGGAAGAAGGATAGGGATAAGGGTAAAGATAAGTAGGATAGTAAGAAATCTAAGAAGGACAAGAAGTCTAAGAAGGATAAGAAGCTAAAGAAAAAGGCTGCTACTACTACTACTAAGTCTAATACTAGCGATAATAATAGTAACTCTAATAGTTAGGAAAGTAGATTCTACTTAAGCGCTACTTTTGTAGCTAGCTTTTAGATAGAGGTTATAACTCTATAGAAAAGTACTATAAGCATTATAGCCTTAACTAAAACCCTATTAATTAAGAAGATGCTTCTTTAGGACATAGGCACATTATTTATAATGTTTAACAATAAGTCCTAGTTTAGGAATCTTAGGCGGCTCCTAGAGCTAGTAAAATTCTCCTAAGTAGTTAGCTTATAGAAGCTAATACTAACTAGAGACGTTCTAATACGGCTAGAGTATAAGGGAAAGAAGATAGACATGCTCTATAAGAATGCTCTCTACTTACCTAGCTTAGACATTAATCTAATATGCGTAGATAATGTTTATAAGGAACTTAGGCATTACTTCTATAGACTAAGTAAGACTATTAGAAATTTAGATAGAAAGGTTATTAGTGAAATAAGAATTAGAAGCAAGGTTCCTATTTTAAAGAATACATTAATTATTCCGCTAACCTCTACTAAAGTAGGAGGAAAGAAGACTATTAAATGTAACATACTAATGGCACCTATAGTTAGTAAACTAAAGGCTAATACTAACAGAATTTACTAAAGACTCGGTTATATTAGTAGTAGTATCTTAAATGTAACGAAGGTAAGCCTAGATTGCTACGGCCTAGAGCATCTTAATACTAATTAGCTTAGTTACTATAAAGCCTATAGGCTTATAAGATCCGAAAGGATTATGTCGAGGAAGCCGAGAAAGGTCCCTAACTATGTACTTAATGAAATACACCTAGACGTAATAGGACTAATTACTCTACCTAATATCTATAGCAACTAATATATTCTTCTTTTAACTAATAGAAAGGTTAAGGAAAGATAGGGAGAGCTAGTAAAGCACAAGTTAGAGTACCTAAAGCTCTTAAACAAGTAGATGAACATAGTGTTCAATTAGTATATTAAAAGACCTAAGCTATTCTTCTCTAATAGAGGAGGAGAATTCGATAATAAAGAGCTAACAAGGATAGCTAAGATATAAGGATTTAAGTAGGATTTCTCTATACTATATACGCCTAAGTAGAATAGTATTATAGAATCCTTAAACAAGGTTATCCTAACTAAAGTAAGAACAATAATAATTAACTTAGGAATGCCTAGGATACTCTAGTACTACTCGGTTCTTTACTTAATTTAGCTAACAAATCGGTTAGTTAACCTAGAGACGAAGTAGATTCCTCTTATCTACTTAGAGAGACATATAAAGTAGGGTAAATTAGAAATTAATCTGTTAAAGGTTAGGAGATTTAGTTACAAGGCTTATAAGCACATTAATCAATTCGTTAAGTTAAGGAAGTTTATACTAAGGGCACATATTTTCTAGAGTATTAGGTTTTAGAACAATTTATTAACTAACTATCTCCTCTAGAGGCTAGTATAGGATCTAAGAACGTAGTAACATAAGTATGAAGTTAGGTTTATACTATATGTCTTATTCTATAAAGACTAGACCTATAGTAAAGAAATGGAGAAGCTATAGAAGGATCATATAAATTTAACCCCCTATAAAAGAGTCGCCTAACTAGTTTTCGAGGAGATCCTAGATGCGCTAATTAATGTTAGGGACCCGAGCAACCCTTAACCATTTACTAAAGATTAGATAGTAGGGCTATTAGGAATTCCAATAATAAGCTTAGTACTATAATAGCCTCTAACATAAGAGGATTAAAACACGGATAGCCCCTATTAGCCTTAAGGGGAGTAAGAGCAGCCTAGCTAGTAGCCCACTCTATTATAAAGTCTATAAGAGGAAGACTCCCAACGCGCTTAAGGGGAGTAGACAGCTACTAAACTATCTTAAAATAAGTAGCCTAGTAATAAGCTAACCTAGGCAACTAAAGAGGTTAAAGTAGAGCAATAGGACATACTAATGCTACCCTTTAAACTAGAAGGAATAACTAGTAAGAGGAAAAGAGGCTACTCTCTACTACCTATTAGGTTAAAGAATGTGATAATAGAGCTTAGCCTAGTTCCTATAGGTCCTATACCTAAACCGGATGTACCTAAACCGGAACCCGAACCGGTACTAGAACCTAAACCTATACCTATTACTACCTCATTAAGAGGGAGACGAGTTAAAAGACATGACTATCGGTCTCTATATAACGGCCTCTCTACGCGTATAATAAGTGCAGCCTTAGAGAAAGAACTCCTAATTAGTGCTATAAAGAGAATGCCTAAGAGAAAGAAAAAGCCTAGTAAAGGTAAGCTAGTTACTTTAAATAAAGCCTTAAATGGTAAGGATGCTTAACTATAGAGGAAAGCTATTGTCGATAAGTTAAAAGCACTTAAGAAAATAGAAACCCTTATCTAGATTAGAGCTAATTAACTCCCGAAAGGGAGGAAACTAATGCGAGGAAGATGGGTCTAGAAGATTAAGAGACTCGCTAATAGTTTAATTAAGAAGTATAAGGCTAGATACATAGTAAAAGGCTTTACCTAGAGAAAGGGTATTAACTATGAGCATACTTTCGCACTAATACTAAGAGCTATAACAAGTAGGTTCTACCTTAGACTAGTAGTAGCTTTAGGGTTGAAAAGATGCTAAGTAGATGTTTAGACTATATTTCTTAAACCTAAGATTAACAAACTAAACTTTATGCTAGCCCCCGAGGGCTTACACCTTATTAGAAAGGATCCTAAGAAGTTCCTATACGTTAAAGTTAAGAAGGGACTTTACGGGATGAAATAGGTAGCATCTCTATAGTACTATAATACTATAGATACTCTTAGGAGCCTTAGTCTAAAGGCTACAAAGAGTAACTACTATCTCTTTATCGGAAAAGGAATTATAGTTCTCCTCTATATTAATAATTTCTAGATCTTTAGGAAGAGCAATAGAGAAATTAATAAACTTATTAATAGTCTAAAGGCAAAATACACCATTAAGATTGTTAAAACGAACCTATTCCTTAGTCTTAATATCCGAGAAGATTAAACTACTCTAAAGGTGTCTTAAAGGCATTATGCTCTTAAGAAGCTAAAGAAGTATAGGCTTAATAAGTGTAAGTTAGTTAAGTATCTACTTAACAAACTACTTAGTACATTTAATAGTAAATGCACTATAGTAGACTATAAGCTCTTTAATGAACTTATTAGAGGACTCTAATAGCTTTTAAATTAAACGAGGCCTAATATCGCTATGTCTATAAACTACCTTGCTAGGTTCCTTTTAAACCCTAGTCCTAAACATGTTACTATAGCTAAGCATATTTAGAAGTACATTGCTAGAATACCTAATAAATGCCTAGCCTTTAAGAAGAATACCGCCCGGTTAAAATTAGAGATTAATCTTAATGCCTATATAAAGATGTACTCGGATGTAGACTTTACGGCTAACCTAGGTACAGCTAGATCTATTTCAGGTTTCTTAGTACTTATGTCTAGAGCACTAGTTATTTAGAGATTACAACTTTAGAAAGAGGTTACTTAGTTAAGTACCGAAGCTAAGTATGTAGCTCTTAATAAAGTAGTAAGGGAGCTTAAGTAGCTTAGGAATCTCTTAGAGGAAATCGAGAAATTTACTAGTCTCTTAATAAAATGTGTAACAATTAATGTTAATAACTAGTTAGCAATCTACCTAATTAAAAACTATACTAACTTAGGGAGGAGTAGGCATACTAACTTAAGAAACTACTACTATAGAGAGCAGTTTAATAAAGGCAACATTAGAGTTAAGTATGTTAATACTTATTATTAACTTACTAACTACTTAATAAAGCTAAGATTAAACAATGCTATCCTCTAAAGTAGGATCCTCTAAGCTACTCGTTTAAGAAATTTCATTTGTTCTAGAAACTAGAACTAGAAGGTAAACTTAATACACTCGTTTTTTATTTCATTAAACTTAAATTAAGAACTTTTTAGCCTAGGTATCTTAACTATCCTAGACTCCATTTTGAAATGCTAAAGGAACTAACTATGGAACCTCTCTTATGGACTACCCCTAATACAACTAGTCTAATCCTAAATTCATGTAGTAGAAGTTTTATCTAGAGGATCTCTAACCTCTAACAATAGTTAACTATAATTAAGCTTAAGGATATCTATAACGGCCTCCTCTAAACTAACGACCGTCGTTAAAGAACTAATAGAAGTTTCCCTCTACTTTACGAATAGCCTAGTTAGCCGTTTCAACAACCTCCTAATTGTTAGTAGCATTAGAAAGGTTAAAGTTAATTACAATCTATCTAAGTCGACTTCCCCTACTAGTATTACTAACGCGGACTTCTCGAGTAAAATGAACCTGCGTAGCTCCCGATATAGTTGATCCTAATATAGCTATAGTTAATCCTAATGTAGTAGTTAACTTAACTAATTCATCTCGAATAGTGCGAGAAACTAGCTAATAATCGGTTAAGGTATAACGATTATACTAAAGACCCTAACTATTATTAGTATAGGCACTATTAAAGAAGAAGAACCTAGCTACATTCTAAAGTTTAATCCGGTTGTAGTAGTAAAAGACTCTAGTATTATAGTCCCTATAGAAGCGGCATAGATAATTATAGTACGTAGTAAGATTATTACTTACTTTAGCTAAGATTGTAGGAAGATAATTAGTAGAGCCTCTAAGGTTAATGTCGGCGGTACCATTGAAGTTTAGATTCTAAACTAACTAGAGAGGGTACTAGGTTATGTTATCGAAGAAACCTATCTACGAGGTTAATAGCTTATTACTAGCACTAGACTAATCGATTCTTCTACCTCGATTCCACGCCTCTAACATCTACTAATACTAAGTAAGATCGATAACGCTAGAGTTAATGGGACTACTATAGGCATAATTAACTACGCCCTAAAGCTAAGTATTAGTTATGTGTATAGTAGCTATAGTATAGTATATCTAAGCTTAGGTAAGTTAGTAAGGTTAAATACAAGGATTAAGAAGAGAATTAGCCTACCTAGTATTAGTCTTAGAAGTTTCTTATAAAAGAGGAAGAAGTCTTTTAGAATAAACCTAGATGTATTAAGAAGGTTGCTTAATGCTATTATCGATATTAGTATGTAAAGAAGAAAGTTAGGATTAACCCTAAGAGTTAGAAGACTTATATATATTAGGGTTAGGGATGTAAGGTATCCGTACGTAGGCTAAGTAGTAAGTAAAGTAATAACCTATAGTAGTAAAGGAAAGTATAAGAACTACCTAACTAATCTAATAGTAAATAAGTAGATAAAAGAGATGTAAGAGCCCTTAAGAGTAAAGGAATAGCCGATCTAAAGAATAATGTAGTGTAAGGATATCGTTGGAAGTAAGGGTATACAACACGAGTATTAGGTTTGTGTAACGATGTAATAGCCTCTATTTCGTATATTAGAATAATCTTAGAGATTCTAAAAGAGTAAGAGACCGGGGCCTTCTATATCCCTACACTTTCGAAGACCGCCGCCTATCCGCCTATGCGGCTTATCGCGATCCCTATCGGAACGGGCGATCGCTATTAGTACGAGCGCTCTCGGCTTATCGCGATCCCTATCGTACCGCCGTCTATCCGCCGTCTATCTACGTAGTATGCGCTCGGCTTATCGCGACCCCTATCGCGATAGGCCGCCCCTATTAGCCCGTAAGCGAACTAATGCTAGGATTCTTATATACGCCCCCTCTCTAGGCTAATGTCCTTAGTAGCCTAAATCGG
>LFZN01000299.1:0-34916 GCA_001578235.1 Pseudocercospora eumusae | reverse complement strand
TATCGATGTCCTCTTATTCTTAGGGGTCTATAATGTAGACCTTAACCGCTATCTTCTTCTCCTTTAGGCTAGCTACCTAGGCCTACGTGCCTTAGTTAGTTCTTAGGGCTAGGAGAGCCCCCTTCTATACCTTTACCGTAGCCGTTCCTACTACCTTATCGACTATTATCCTTATGTCGTTCTTTAGTACCTTTAACCCTCCTAAGAGTTCTACTATTATTATCTTTAGTACTCTTTCCGGGACCTCCCTATCGGCCGCTATCGCTATCTCCTACGCCCTCTTACACGTATCCTTCTACTCGCTTCCCTCGCCCGGAGGCCTCGCCGTCGTCGCCGTCGTCGTCGTCGCCATTTTTTCCTCGGTGCCCTCGCTTTATAGAGCCTATATATAATTTAACTAAGCCGGTCTCTCGTTCTTTAGCTTTAGTAACGGCGCGTTCTTCGTTAACGTTAACGCTAACGGCTCGTTCTTCTATAACGCTACGGCCGAGTAAGAAGAACGACTAAAAGAAGCGTAAGATAAGGCGAGAGTTAGCTAAAGAACCTCCGACTATAGAAGCCTCGATAGCGGCATTAGTACGCTCGTTAAATAATAATAGTAGCGAGGTATACGAGGATAGTAGGCGTAAGCTAAAGAAGCTTAAGAGCGACTTTAGTACGCTTAAGGCTTAGAATAATACTATACTATCGCTCTTAAAGAACATAGTCCGTTACTAAGAAGAGGGCTCTAAGTAGGCCGCTACACCGTAGGAAAGTACTCTAGCGGTATCCGATAATGTAGAGATCGATCTTCTATATAAAGAGTTAATTAGGAATACTTATAGTAAAGTAGAGCTATAGAGGTTTATAGTAGAGGGTGTAGATCCCTTCGATCCGAGTATAGATCTATCGTAATTTAAGGCGTAATTAGGTACGGTAGAATAGTGCGTTTATAACTTCCGCTATATAGCTATAGAATAGTTAATTTTAGTCGTATTACGTCGGGTAAAAGATATGTTATAGCCACGATATAGACGATAGAGCGCATATATAGTTATATATAGGTGTAAGTACTATGTTATAGTAAAATAGGTAGGTAAAGGGTACGGCTTAGCGTATATATACATTTCGGCTAATATTCCGCTTACCTCCGCGGACCTCCGCGGACCTCCGAGAAATACACTTCTTCCTCTCGACTCGAACCCTCTAGTCTACTACTAAGTGCTAACTACCCGCCTATATCTTCGCTTTCTTACGTGTATTCGCTAAGGGTAGACGGGCTCTTCTAGGACCGGTATATCGCCGTAGGGATAGAGATATTCCGTAGTAGAGGGTAGTCTTATCTTAAAGCGAGCATTATACTAATTACCGCCTCCTAAGTAGGTATAGACGTTTATAAGTAAAGTCGCCGTTAGATAATAAGACGAGATAGGTTAGTTGCCGATATATTACTACTTAGTAAGACCTAGATAGCCCTATAACTATAGAGTCTTTCTAAAGGCATGCACTATCTCTATTCTTACCCTCGATATACGAGTGTTAAATACTTATTTTAACGGAGGTAGCGGTTTACTAGGCTATAGATAAATAACTCCGTACGTATAGTAATAAGCTAGATCGCTATAGAGATATAGTATACGCCTATTTACTATAAGACGACGTATTCGCTTAGGAACCGGAGATTCTTACTAAATGGACTAGTCGTTAGATCTACCTTCGAATAGTCTAATAAGAGACGATAGTATACCGTTAGGCGTAATAATACCCTAGAATTTATAGCTATACTTCTTCTTATGTCCTATATAGTAGATCCGTTAATCGTAAGTCGATCGAAGAGGCCTCGTAGTACTACGGAACGTACTATCGATAAGTCCCTAAAAGTTACCTTCGTAACTAGCTCGTTTAATACTACGTACGAAGCCTCGAAGGTTATAATATTATCTTAGTCGTAGGTACTAGTAAACTAGGCTTCTAAACTATTCCTCGATATGGAGGATTACATCTAAGAAGATTATCGAAAGGAAGCATTTCGGTCGGCTAAAGTAATCGCATAGGTCCTTCTAGCGATACGGATACGATAACCGACGACATATAATATAGAAGGCTAACTCCGGCTCGCATACGTATCGGTTAGACTATCGTATAGTATCGATCCGTAATATAATAGATAGGAAGCGAATCTCTGCCTTATTAAACCTATAGTACTCCGCGGTAATTAGCTAAGTAGCGATAGTAAGGTCTAGCGACACGTTACCGATAACCTCCTTACCGATAATAATAACCTTACTACCGATAATAATAACTACGGCGATATACCTATACTTATCTTCTACCTTAGTATCGACATAGTTATCGAGCGACTATACCTTCTTCGTATACGGAATAGTCGGCCGCGAGCGGAAACCGTAGTCTCTACGCTTCTTATATACCTAAGCGATTAATATGGCGATAATCGCTAGTAGTCGCGACCTTATAATCGCCATTTTTACCTATACCGCGACTACCTACGCGCTAGAGAACGCGATATCTATACGCATGCGGAAGAGACGGGAATTATGCCTATTCGAGCCTCTTAGCGGCTATATTAGGTAGGTAGAGCGGCACCTAGAGCGGCACCTCTAACCATCACAGGTGCGGCGAAATCCCTCTAATTAGGTGCTAAAAGACGCGACTTCCCATGGGTAACGCGCTCTATGCCCATTAACAACATCAACCAAGAACGGAAAGAGGCCGTATTAGGCGGAAACAGCACGTAATAGAAGCGATATTGACACAGGCGCGATTCTACATTAGTTCTAGTCACGGGTTATGCTAGGGCTCGGGTGGGTAGCTGGGGCTCGGGGAAGAGACCAGGGCGGAGGCCGCCGACCGGAGGGTCTGAACGGAGACAGCAATAATGCGCATGCGACAGTCGGGCGACAGCTCACGATCGATCTCTACACCGAACGCGTCCTATCCTCACTAATGCGTCCCGATCTTAGCCCGATTGCAGGCGACACCCCGCGCACTCCCTCGAGTACAGGGCGAAGTAACAGACTTCAGACGGCGGTATAGCAGCGTGCACGACGAAAATCCGACGTGGATCCGGACAGCCCGGGCGGAAAGCCCGGAGCCCGGTATTAGCTAACATCTTCACGCCTCTATATCTTCATAACTACGCATCCAATTAATTAATTATAGTAATATAAAGTACTTAGAACGATCCTCGCTATAACATATTAAAAGCTTATAATATTATGAACGGTAGTTGTTATAGTATATATTACTTTCTACCGTATAGCCGACCTTAGCTTTATCCTCTCTTATTTATACGCCTACTACGCTTACTACGCCTAACTACATTGTTCTATAGATATAGAGAGTTATAATTACGCTTCTTTCTAACCTTACGGCCTCTCTATGTTATAGTAGCATCTACCGTACTCGCTATAGGCGGTAGAGGCTCCTCGTTAGCGAGGAAGTCTTAAAATATCGCCTTAACTTCCTCTTCCTCCTCGTTAGCGAACTCCTCCCCGGCACTATCCTCTAGAAGGGACGGCATTTCATCGGTAGGCGTATTTATAGGCTAAATAGTCCTAATTAGCGAAGGCTATACCCGTACGGCGGACGAGTAGAGGGGTAGAGTCGTTTCGCGAGAGGTATGCGCGTACGGAGCGGCATACTAAGGTGTAGCGGCATACTAAGGTATAGCGGTATACTAAGGTGTAGGTGTACCTATTAAGTCGATTTCCTCGATGTTATCGTCGATACCGTCGATTATAATATAGTCATTAGTATCCGGTTAATTTAAGCGCTATAATGCCTCCTCCGCTCGCTTCTACTATAAACGAATACGTCTCGCCTCTACCTTTACCTCTAGTTAAGCCGTAAGTATAGTACGTTATCGCTTAAGCTCTACCTCGCTATCCTCTTCGGTTGCTTAGCTCTCCGTAATTAGCATAGTATCGTCTTAATCTCTCGCTTTAGCGACCTTCGTAAGCTTAAGTTTATTATATACATATCGCTCTCGGCCTCTTACCTTCGTTAACTCCTTCTACTTAGCCTTCTTCTCGTCGCTAGCGAGAGTCGCTATCTCGGTAACGAGAGCGTTAACTTCGGCTTTCTTCTATCGGTAAGTAACCTCTAAAGTAGGAACGGAAGTAGCGGTAGCCTTAGTACGTTATAATGCTTTAAACGAAGTAATATTTACCTACTTACGAGTAGTACGCTATTCTTTACGAAGCTAAGTAGACTCTTAACGTTTAGCTATCTTTAGTATAGTATTCTTACTCGCCTTACTACGAGGATTAAACCGCGCTAGTACTCTACGATTTAGAATAGTAACTAGTAGCTACTAAATAGTGTTAAATCGTTAACGCATTACATCGAATTACTTTACGCGTATACGTGCCTACTACTATCGGCGAGCGACGTCCATTATAGCTAAGTACGCCTACTCTTCGCTTACTAGTCGATCCATGTTATTTCTAGCTTAATCCGTATATTAAGTAACACTATTACTAGTATTATCCGGTAGTAGACTACTATAGCTAATCTCTTTAAGGTAGTATGTCTCTAGGTCCGGATTAAGCTGCTAACGCATAGCTAGAAGCGAGAGAGGTAGCGGATAGCCATTAATATAGGTATATGCGAGAATGTAGATATATGTAATCTTATACTACTTAAGAATACTATAATTACGGACGTAGCGAGGTAGATTAAGAGCGGCGAGCTCTCGAATAACGTCGATAGTAAGCGGCGGAAGCTTACTATCGACGATAATCGGTTACGGTTACTCGTCTTACTTAGCTAAGGCTTAAATAACCGGAGCTCGTAGCGGCTACTAATCGTAGTAGATAAGGAGAGACTATTCGGCTATTAGTAACTCTAATACTACATAAGAGCACTTAAAGACGACCTATCCGAAGGTAGCTATGTCGATGCCGACTAGCTTATAGGTACGCTAAGATCGCTCTATCTTACGTAAAGTTTAAAAGTAACGTGTAGTTCCTTCGAAGAGTCTAGCTATTATCTCCGATAGCGATAACTTTACTAACATCGGATCTTTAACTATATAGTAATACTTCTCGCTACGCTATGTTAACTTAACGCCTAGGTTTAGAAGATTAGCCGTTATAAAGTTAAGAAACATATGCTCTTTAGCCTACTAGAAGTCCTTATAATAGTCTCGTTCGGAGGGGCGGAGTTATTTAAGTAATGCCTTTACTCGCTTATCTCGCTCTTATTATGAAGGTAACTAGGCCTACTACTATAGTAAATAGTATAGTAACTCCTCCCGTTCCTCTTTCGAGTACCTACGCTTATCGACGAGCCGGCTCTTAAAAGTACTAACAATATGCTATTAATAGAGCTATAGCTCTTTACCCTTCTCTTTACGACTAACTATTAATAGAAGGAAGGCTCCGGCATAGTCTCTAATCTTAACTTTAGCACTAGGAATACTATAAAGTACTTAGTCGTCGATAAACTTCTATACGCGGTTAAAGGACGGCATATCTTCTTCTATATGCTAGCACATATAGATAGGGAACGTCTTACTAGTATTCGATATTACGGTAACGATCGTAAGTAAGAGACGGTTGCGGTTAGTGTTGAAGGTAGCGTTAATCTTAACGATAAACCTAGAGGCATACCTCCGCGCATACTCTACCTATTCTAGGTAGGAAAAAACTAGCTAATCTAGTACTAAAGCGGTTCTTTCGCCCGACTCTAGATAGTAATCGTATGTATAACGTAGCATAACTAGGGCATCGTATTCCTCGCAAATACTAAGTAGCGCTATAAAGTCGGTTTATAGTGTAGTAGCGGCGCGGTTAGCGGCTAGTTTACCCGCTTTACGAATGTCTCGGCGCATGTTATTATATTATTTATTAGTTATCGGTTAAAGGCCTTCCCCTTTAATAACTCTAGCTATATCTCGTCTAGATATGTTAGCTCTTACGAGGGAATACGTCTTATCGGTAACCTAATCCTAGCGAGGTTTTCGATCTAAGTACTCTCTAATATAGGACTATAGGTTTATTAGATCGTGATAGTAATTAAACGCTCCTTTACTAACTAATACTACCTAAGAATCTAGCTTCTTACGCCATATAATGTTAAGCTATCTAGCCTTATAACCTATCTTCTAATCGTAAGTCTTTAGCCTACCGAGATAACGACCTACCTCGTCTACACGTTCTCGATCTTCCTTTATAAGTTAGCGTTTATTGTCCGTCTTAATGCTATTATATTTATAGTATTACCGCACCTTTAGAGGCCCGAATAAGTTACCCTTAGAGGTACCGCGGATAGTAATGCACTAACCCTAAGCAAATGCCTAGTTCCGTATACGTATAAGACCTTCTTCTCTTCTAGGTACTCTCTTACTATTATAAGGTGCTTTTAAATACTTATAAGGGAACTATGCTATTACCTAGCGCATTTGCTACCGTTCTAAAGGTAACATGTGCGGTAGAGGCTACTAGCTATAAAGTGCCTTAATATCGGCGGCATCCTCGGGGATAACGATAACCTAGTAATCGGGGATTCTAGAACCGGATATAGCGAATCGATTAGGAAAAGAATTAGAGTACGTAGTATTCGTAGTTATACTATAGTATATGTATAAAGTTATTAAATTATCGGTGTAGGATTAAAGTTCGGTAAGATAACTAAGTAACGTGGCCGGGAGCTATCCGAGCTAATTAGAGAGCTTAGACTCGCTACTTCCGAGGCTCGCGCTTACCTCGGCGAACTTCCTACCCGGGCTCCGGGCTTTCCGCCCGGGCTGTCCGGATCCACGTCGCGAAAATCCCCGCCGGAATGGTTGCAGTTAATGATGCTAGAGCAGCACAATGACCTCCGCCTCCCTATGCACCGCCAGCAACCTTTCGTCGACAGTGTTATGGGCGCTGCTCAAGGGAAGAGAATGTGCCTGTATGCAGATATGTAATAGCATGGGGGAGCGACAGCGTGATATGAGAGCGAGCGTAAGAGGAGGAGCAGGATGAGCAGGTCCTAAACGCCGACACACTACTTCGCAGACGTCGATGATGGAAAGACACACGCTCTAAGTTGGGACTATACTGTCTGCCTAACATCGACAAGTACAAAGCGGTCAAAACGACAATACACTTCCACAGTTTGCATGCAAGTAGGACAGCGACAAGTTCGTCCCAAAATTCCTGCAGGAACGCCGGCGCGTAAGAACTCCGAGACAGCGCGTGGTCTTATGTCGTTCCTGTCTCCTTCCTACAGATCTCCTGTAGCCATGGTATGAATCGTTCTCTTGGCTGCCTTGGCATCTTGAAGTAGCAAGCTCGCTCAATCCCCGCAGCGAGCGCTAGAGATATGTAACCCTGGAGGCATCGGCGAAGCGAACAAGGAATAAGAAAGCTCTACCACCATCAATCGTGGAAGGACCTCAGAACGGACATGTCTAACTTCGTACTTTCACCGTGATCGACCAGGAAAGACCTGAACCGGGCTCAGAACATACTAAGTATACCGCTCTTGGGGATAGAGCTGTGCTAGTTTGGGTGGTAGTGGAAAGTGCTTAATGGAGACTCAAAGAAACCGGGTTTTAGCTCGGGACGGCGTCGCTGGGTGCATAGTTGGCCGTAAGTAGTTTTGATGCTGAGTGAAGAGGGACGGCGTGCTCAAAAAAGAAGAAGAACAAACCTGACCCTGGGACATAGTGGTCGAATCAGTCTTTGGGCGCGAGGAGAAGCCAATTCCTGGTTGGATTGAATTAAGGCTGGTGGTGAAAAACGAGCGATTTAGATTTTTGACCTCCGCAGTTCCATGGCTTTCGAAAAGCTTGTGACTGGGTTCCACATCCACAGCCTTGCTTGCCTTGGCATCCTACGATTTCTACTCTCCCAACTTCGATGGCCCGTGCTATGCAGCGATGGATACAGGAGCACAGCTGCTTAGATTCAAGTAAAAGCCTCGAGCTGCTATACTCCAACGCTTCTCGGGTTCTAATCTGCGTGCTTTAGCTGCGAGCAGGACTCCTCATTTCGGCCTTTCATCGTCGCGGCAGAAGGTCTTTATGCAATCTAAGCCAGATCCTTACTGGTCAAAGGCGCTCAGGTTGGCAACGTAATATCTTGATGCTAGGTGGACGTGCACTGTCGGAGATGGCTAAAGAAGAACCCAGAGAAGAGGAAGCGGATGCATATGAGCTTAGAACATCAAGCACAGCCTCTACTTCCATACCAGTGTTTACAATCTAGAGTCAAGGCAGCTTAATTCTTAAGGAGTAGGACATTGATCATCAACTTTCGGGACTAGATGTTCGATATTTAGGTCTCGGACGAGAATGGCGGAAAGAGGCTCATGAGGCCTTGAACTAGTATGATTACTCGTACGCGTGATGATGCTGGTAGGATGAGAAAATCTGCCTCGACGTAGAGCATACTAGCCTGTGATGAGGCAGTTGTGGTGGCAGGGCGTGGTAGGACATTTGGGCAGAGACAGCGACGCTAGTAGCAATGCTGAGAGCGGAGAGATCAAGCAGAGAATACTGAGAATCCAGGTCATAGCGGCGAAGAAGACAGCAGCGCAAAGAACGACGTGGGAGGTTGCTGCACATGAGGATGGAGAGGATGTGAACGCCGAGGATGCGATACAGAACGGCCGTGGCGTATTCCCTGGCAGCGAGAACGACGAATCGACCTGCATTCATTGCGGCCGTTTAATTATCTCTGGAGTACAGCAGAGGGCAAGGAGAATGGTGCTGAAGGTCTGCGTAAACGTTCACATTGCTGGTCAAAACACTCACTTTTAGCCAATTCTTTCACGATGCCGTAACATTGTCGACTACTACTCCGTTGCTACACATCATGCGACGCGAAGAAAGCCTACCTTACTATCAAGACACCGCCTATCTAGCCAATCCAGCGTTACAACACTTAAGCACGATCGAAATAAGGTCATGCTCTAGTCTCGCATGTCTATGAGAGGCACTCTGGTAATGATGGCGTCCATACACAATTCCTTGGACGTTTCTCGACCTTTATACCTATCATGCTCGCCAACGTCGATCTTCGTCTCATGAGCCGCAGCGGCTTTGGCTGGGCGTCTTAGCAGGCTTATTGATGTTGCATGCGGAATACATTCTTCGTGTGGTATCGGCATCTGACTTTGTAGTGTAGTGCATGGTGAGAGGACCTCCGCCGAGATTTTGCTGTAGTTCTCGGCAGGAGACTGCATAAGCAAGAGATGGCATTAGTGAAACACAGCCTCTCTTCGCATCAAATTGAAGCCTGCGAGCAAAGGTACCTTTCTCACCCATTATCTTTCTCGCCCATAGCTTACGACTGTGCAACTTTAGGCGCAAAAGGTGAGGCATGGTATCGTCGGCAGTCTCTCATAAAGAGTTCATGAATGTTAGGGATGGTTAGGGACCAAAAGGAAAGCGGGCCACGATGGCTGGTCGTCAATCGACTTTGGGAGCTTTCATCCAACATGTCACCATCCCTACCACCTCAATCTGGCCAGATCTGTGTCTCGTTTGGCACTTTCTTCCAGCATCAACGCTGGGCTTTGTACACACCGCACCGACTTGGCATCACATTACGCGACCTCCGAGTTGTCGTTTCATGCCTGGCTCACGCATCACCGCCTCAGCGAGTTTTGCCTCATACTGAGAGACCATGAACTGTATGAGCCGGGCTACCCGCTCCACCATTGTGACGACGAGTCTCCGCCGCGATTCCCTCACTATGATCAGTGAAGAGCAAAATGGGTCGCGCATGATACACGGCACCGATGCCGAGAGCGAAGAGAATAGTTTTACCTCTCATTGTAGGAGCTCCTCAATATCCCGAAGCAAGCTGGGTAGATGTACTTAGACATGGCAAGGCTAACAAGCCCGCCCAGAAGTCATTATTAGCTCCCAAATATCACATAGAATCAAGACTGCTCCTTTTCGCAAGCGGAGACAGGATCTAAGAAAGAGCTGAGCACGGCGATGAGTTGGAATGGTCTCGCTGTCGAAGTTTGGGAAAGACTAGGTCTAGTGAAGTGTATCAAGTGCTGTGGCGTTTGAAGAACGCAGCTGCGATCGGCGGTACATGCGGTCTGTGGAGGAGAAGAAGTTGTGAAGGGCACGAAGAAGATTTTCCCATCGCCGGCGGCTGTGTAGTACGAACATAAAGTCTTTTGGGCCCCTTTCTCATCCATGGACTAGGAAGCGTGGCAGTCGAAGTCATCAAGTCCCAATCACCGAGACTAGCAGACGCGCCTGCTACGTAAAGACCCATTATCATTGCCTCAACGAGATATATAGACATGATGCTCTAAACAAACCGAAAGTGTTACATAATGCTTCGTGACTCGTGTGCTCTCCGTTCGCCCTGCTACATACAATCATAGACTTGCCGTAGCTGCATATACATAGATATTAGTATATCTTCAACTAAGCATCATGACTAGGAACTCGAGATTCCGTGATATTGCCTTCTTCTCTAGCTACCTACGATACTAGACTCACATTAGTAGCTTTAGATTAGCGAACATCTGCCCTAATTCCTACTCCTTCGCCGCCGGAAGAGATAGGTAATAGCTTAAAGTATACCTATAGTCGGCCCTCTACTTACATCTGTGACATAATTAGCGAGGCATCTTCTCGATTCTAGACGATGTTCATCGTAATTCCGCTACTTTATATCTACACCTCCTTCCTAAGAAGCCCTCTTTAACCGTGCTAGGCCGTAGAGTTAGCTCGCTATCTAAGGGGGAACTTTCGATAGAATCCGGAAGGCTTCTAAGCCTTAAGTCGTTATTAATTTTATATACGAAGTCGGTAACTTAGGAAGTCCTATTAACATTAGTACTCTTAAGGTCTAGCCCGTAAAGGGAGAGGGTTATAGTATTATCGATAGACTCCTTAATCATACTATTTTAGCGAGAAGGAACCTAGCCTAGATAAGAGCTAATAGCTTCGGGAAGGGTATTAGGTACTTAGCCGTCGACTTAGAATGTAAGATAATCGTGCTCGAAGGTAGGGCTTATAATCTATAATAATGTTGCGCAAGCCTAGAGTAGATTATCGAGTGCTTAAAACTCGTCTACTTACGGCATGTAGGTGTCGTAAATAGTACTAATAGTGCTCTAGTCGTTTCTAAGTCCTGCGAAGAGGTTAGAGTTATTCCTTCTTCCTAGAAAAACCGTTGGCAGGGAACTAATTTACTGGCTATCTCGCTCCGGGCGGACGGTTCTGCTAAGTCGTTGGATGATAATCGTAGGGACAAAATGTACGGACATGGCTATGATGGCGGGACAAAGCTTAGTCTTACACTCTATAGTGTAGATAGCGCTAGAGAGTAATTAGCGGCAGTTAGCGGTAGATAAAAACTAAAGAGATGCTTACATGAGCTCCTAAGACCTAGCGGAAGGCTATCCAAACGCTCTTGTACTTGTTCTAGTAGCGAAAGATAGAGGCATCCATGATGCGTTCTGTTCAAGATGATGTTTTAGTAGTGCTCTTCGTATTAGCCTGCTAGTGCAGCCATAACGCGGCGTAGGACTATGACTAATAGCGGAAGCGGGTAGAGCAGAAAGTAATGAGGTACTTAGAGGGAACCTGTGAGGAACTTCTAAATACGCGGCTCACAGAAGGTATAGGAAGCGGGATGTTAATTTTTTTCTGAATTAAAGACGTCAAAAGGAATTCGTCGCATGCGGACGAAGGCGCATTAGTAGTCGAAGTTCAGTGTTGTATAGCAGCCAAGTACTCGTCTCAGGCCAGGCCTAGTCCTAGAGTTGCCATCTGTACTCCGTAGATGCTGTGCCTATACCGGGTTTCGAGGTGTCGAAGTTATTCAATTTGCAGATGTCATGCATTATTCCATGCTCGTATGATGCAGGCAATATATTGCAAGAGGTGCATGCATGCAGGGCTGGGGCGAGGATCAGATTTGATCCTCCCGCGTTCGCCGCGAGGGAGTTCACCTACTCATCTTCTTTCCCTCTACAGAAACTTGCATATGTAGCAATATGCTTTTCCAAACCTCCCCTTCTCTCCAGATCCAAGCACTAGCCAGGCTTACTGATTGAGCGGATCAACCTCCGAGAGAACCCACACGAGACTCCACCAATATCGCCGTACAGATGCTGGCATGATTCCCTCGAGGCCCTCTGCTTCCGTCATACATTCCAACGTATCTCGATCCCCCTCCTGCTTCCATTCTCGCTGCTGCCGTGCCATGTCCGAAGAGCATGAGATCCGAACTCCACTTTGAGAAAGCCAGGCCGCCCAGCAGTCGGAAGGACTTCTAGGGTGTGATTGATTTTCATTGACATACATGTTCCGCTGAACCCAGGTGAAGAAATCGTATAGTCCAAGACCCGAGAAGGTTTCGTCTGTCCAGAAGTTGTTCACCACGGAGATGGTAGTACGCATTCCGAACTTGGTGCGGCGGATATGATCATATTCGGGACCAAGGAGCTCCTCGTCTTGCTGCGACGACTGGTGATGCGATGTACAAAGGTCGTCGAGGGTGTTCAGGCAAATGGTAAGGATGTCGAAAAGAGGGTTGCCAGGTTGTTCCGGTGGTGGCAAGGCACGTGGCGCATGCCAACGCGCGTTCATGGCTCCGTCGAGCTGGAGAAAGAAAGACTTTTTGATGGTCCAGTGACTGTAGGCGAGCCTTTGCTCTGGGCTTGGTTTGCATTTTCCGACGAAGCATGCAAAGGTCGATGGCGGGCGCTGCATTTGGGTGTGTGCAAGTGTGCGAAAGGCCATGTGAGGAGCGGGTAAGAAGATGAGTTCGAAGGCGGATGAAGTTTGGACATGGAGTATTCTAGCAAAGCAGCACGCGGAAATATTGCAAGCAAGACAGGACAATGTCTCAGATAGAGCAGAAAAGACACACAGCGTCTCGTGTCTTTCTCAGGCTGTCTGAGCCAGCGGAACTGACGGGCATAGCCTCCACTGTCTCTGTCTCGCAACTGAGAAAGACGTAGGTCTTTCAACTTCGGGCATCCTGCAATTGATCCATCTGTGAGGTTAGAATCGACTGATTCACTTGCAAGTATGCACGTTGCTCCTGATATCTCAACCTGTTCTGGTGGACATGAAACATTGGCAATTATTTTGCGAAGATGCCTGGAGCCTGCGATATGGCCACTGGTATGCGTTATGCACAAGGATATCCGAAGCCGAGAAGGTGAAGTTATTGCAAGCCAGGATGGTAAAGAAGACGGGGGTGCACAGACCGTCTTGGCGTTTCTCGCAATGACTTGGCCGAATATACCCGTCCCTACTCAGACTCCCGCATATCACTCTCCCACGCCATCATCTTCTCCAGCTCAAACATTACTGACGTCGGTCTCAGTACCAGCCTCAGCACCATTTTCAGCACCTCATCGCCATCACCAGTCCGACGACAAGTACAAGCAGCCTTTGACGAAACAGCAGCAGCAAGTCGCACACGCTTCCCGACAGGTACGCAAGAGACTTGGTATGCAGGGGAGATGGGATGTTTAAGCACACCCAATGTTCGGAAACACAGGTCAAGATACGAGATGCGCTGCTGGCGGTGAAGATTGAAGGGATATAGTCTGTACACTACCTACTTTGTGGGTTGAGGATGGTAGGCCACACACAGATACATGAATGGAGCCTTTGATCTGGGATCCTTTCGTTCATGCTTAGGTGTTGACGGTAAGTTAGGCGGTAGTGGTTGAAGATTCCTGTAGCTCCTACAAATTTCCTCGTTTCGACGGCAAGATTTTGATGCCGCCATCTCGCTTTCCACACCGTCAACAGTAATACAACATCACAAGAGTCGCTGCGACAGCAGCCCATCACAAAACCGCATACCCACGCCTAGCACCTCGAATCTACAAATCGACAATCACAAACACTCACCCTCATGTCAGCTCACAGGCAGTGGGAAGCGAATACATATCCCTTCCACAGCGACGCGACGCGCAACATCGAGCGACCCAATACCATCCCGAAATGCTTCGGGCGCAGCAGAGAATCCAGGTGAAGAGCTGAGGAAGGTACGCAGGCGGTCATCCAAACCGGCATCTCTTGCCTAATGCTGCTGCGGGCCATGGAAAAGGACATCGGCTCCCAATGCCGGCGCCTCACCACGCGTGGCTGTCGAGCGCCCACAAACCAGGTCACCAATCCAATACCTTGAAACTGCGGAAAAGCCATTCGCTCCAGATCTTCTTGCTGCTGCCGCGCCGAGGGCTGAGGTCTCGAAAAGCGCGCTCGCTTCCCCTAGACCAGTCCTGATGCAAAGGAGTCTCCGCCTGCCAGCCTGGGTCAGCTCCTGCAGCCTCCTTATATGATGAACCTCGTTACAGATATTGGTCAAGAAGGATCTCCAAAGATTGAGGCAGAGAAGGTCATTGAGACAGCGTCAATATGTAGTGAATCGACATTGAAAGCAATGGCCTTCCAGTCTGGGCATGTCCTACCTGATTCCTCTGCGTAAAGTATTTGGGCTGATCTTGGCGTCCTTTTCCCCGATATCAAACGCGAAATTGCGGAAACAATTCTCGGCACGGTAAGCATTCCTGTGAGCATGAGCGAGCGAGGCTTCCGAAGTAAGGTATGTATCAAGGATGGTTCCTTCGATCTGCACTCATCACCGCCTTCATCGAACACCCTGCTGCGAGCAACACCTCCGCCGAAGACGCCGCCAACGATGGCGCCTGCGGCAGCTTGTAGCCTGTGCAACGGTGTGTACGGCCATACAACTCTTCGGTAAGACGTTTCAAACAGTAATGGCAGGTATGTTCCAGGCTTCCTTGTGCGGTACATGTACCGACCAATCTCGCTATCTGTGGACCACTCCGGCCAGACGAGTCGGGTAAATCTAGTCACTACTAATGCATACATCCATTCGGCCAACCAGCGCGATATGTTCTAGAATGATGGTAGGTAGCCACTTCCTGGGATTCTCGGTGAACCATACTTGCTGAAGAGCTTTGGGGCCTCAAAGCACCTTCTCAAAGGCTTCGCTGTCACCCTTTCCGCGAATGGGTTTGGTAGTTGAGCAACTGAGATTGCTGATCTGAGATCGATTTGGCTGCTAATATCAGCATACCCAACTTCTCGTGTGCTACGACGCCTACGACCACACGACTACACAGCAAGACAGATGGCAAGCTCTACTCCCCCATCTCCCAACTCAATAGTCGTACGACCCTACGGCTATCCCACAAGACAGATGCCAAGCGCTATTCTGTTCTTTCGCCAATTCATCTGTTGGTACGGGGATTATTGAGCCATACGGTAGCACGTTCATAAGGCGACACCTTTTCGAAATGAGGACGAAACGGGAGGGAACCTGTGCATTTCTTCAGCTCAGTAGCGTCTACGCACTTAGAGCCCCATTCCAGAATGAATGTCAGAGAGATGACGTGCTGTCCAACCCGATAGCTTATACGACCACACAACAGATGCCAGGCTTGGTTCTTTCCGGGTTGAGGACGTAGCTGCGAGGGATAAGTTCTCGTCTCCAGAGGCAGCCTCACACAGTCTGTCAACCCCATCTTGACAGGTGCACGAGCCTATCTTCGACATCGCGGTAATAGAAGCGTCTCGGCAGTCAGCCCGGTAATTCAGCCACACTGTGCCTGGCGTCTGAGACGAGACGGCAGATGGTGTGAAAGAATTAATCGCGCGATGGCAGTAAGAAAGCGTATGCTTCAGCAAGCCAAGATACCACGGTATGTATCATACTGCTTCGTGGTGCGAGAAATCTTCTGAAGGGACTGTAGCATTCCATGGGTCCAGACCTCCGGAAATCTCTGCCATGGAATCTTCCAGTCCCATTGCGACCTGAAGGAACCAGAGTCAGCTCAAATCTGGCCTAGGCAGCACTGGCACGATGCAGGACACCAGAGAAGCTGGCATGGGTGGTTCTAACTGTGATTGCACCGCTGCACGAGATGTGGTAGGCGGGCCGCCGTCATTTCAGGCATAGGGCGCCGAGGACGAGATGGTACACGCTGGCAGGATCAACGTTGAAAGGCTCGGCGTAGTTGTCGTATTTGCCGTCAGTGAGCTGGTCGCTGCTATGCATGCACGATTTGTGGGCATTCCTGCCAGCCACAGCTGTGATCAGATTCGGACACGGCGCCACAGCTGGGGAGCCCAAGCCACGCTTGCTCCTCCGATGTGGCCGTCTCCAGCCACAATTGAGATCGGGTTTGGACACAGCGCCACACTTTTGCAAGCCACGCCACACTTGTGACTCTCGCGTGTCCGCCTGCAGCCAGGCACATCCTGCCTCGAAGTATTAGGATACACATGAAAGCACGTATTGGTAAAGCAGGGCTCTTGGCCATGTCGATCTGTAGACATCACGCTTTGACGTGCAGTTTATGTGCGGTGTGGCCATTGTATGTGGGTGTTGTACTTCTTGCCGCAGCTTCAATACTCTCCGAAATCGGATTTGGCGAAGACAGGAATGGCTTCCTACGGCTTCGGCTACAGTAAACCCCACGATTGAGGGCGTTCTGCAGCTGCTGAGGTGTCGTCTGTGACTGCTGAAAAGGCGCCAAAAGGAGTGTATCTGTTCGATGGCAGCACCTCGGTGCCTTATCAGGCGAGGATCTAGAGCCTTTGGCTTCGCAAACCCGAGGCACCTATATAGAAGCTGGGGATTCCTTCCTCGGATTCGAGGACACAGCAAGAACACCTCTCTGCCTCGATCGAAGTTTGGGGGTATTCCTGCCAGATTTGACTATATCCGGAGATATGGCGCTGGCGGCGGCGGAGCCTAGGAAAGCGTTGGTGAAGCGCCGTATGGACTGGTAAGATCATGGACACTGCGATGGTGTGCCTCCACTTCCTTCTCCTTCTTTCTTCTACTAGCATTAAGAGATGTCCCATGGACTTTGATGCTAGGACTCAGCCAAAGCTGCAAGGCGTTAGAATACATGCCCTCATTAGTAAAGTTTGGCCGGACTCTGATCTTGAGTAACACATACTAAGCAGTCGCCCCAGAACTCGACCATGTCCTGCACAGAAGTTTTTTTTCATTTCTTGGCAAGGCAACCTTCTACACGCGCTACCATGATAGAAAGGCCGAGGAATTCGCACCCACCGCTCACACCAAGAAATGATTCGTGCAAGCCGCATAGATGCCAACACACGATAACGACGGACAGATAACGTAGTAGCGATTAGGGATCCTACGAGAGAGATGTCTAAGGACATGACATATGTTGGTCTACCTTATACAACTGATAATCATGTCCAGATCCACCACGCCCTAGAAAGAGTGCGCCAATTTAGCCTTTGTGCGCCTTCGCGCTTCAACGCTATGCGTTGCACCTTCCGTGTAGTCAGCAAATGCAGAAGCGATCCTGTCACTCTACTATGCTGACGATTCTGTAAAGATTGTGCTCCAGCGCTGTGCGGCAACCGAGGTAGATATAACCTACCCAGTGCAGTCCATAGAATACCATGTCGACGGCAGCAGGTTTGAAATACGCTCGGCCTTGCTTACGAAATCATGATTGATCTTGGAATCAAAACTGGTATCGGTGGTGTTGAGTGGTGGGAGGTCTGCTTATATGATGCTGATGAAATGATGCTGATGAACTGTTGTTTTGTCGTAAAGTGCCGAGAAATATTTCTTTGCATAATGCTGATGTCGATGCGATTCATGTTGAGATGAATGGTGATCTGGGAATCAAAACTGGTATCGGCGGAGTTGAGTGGTGGGAGAAGGTCTGCTTATATGATGCTGATGAAGTGTTGCTTTGTCGTGAAGTGCTGAGAATATTCCTTGCATAATGCTGATGTCGATGCGATTCATGTTGAGATGAATTCATTCCCTACAATAGTTCTGATTGCGGCGTTGATTGAAGAGCCGCTGTCGAGAGTAGTAGCTCTCGCTGTGGAGTGGACTGCTGGAAGAGATATCCGTGCTGCTCGCTTGGTGGCAGAGCAGGTAGAAGAACCGGTGGGACAGCCTGTGGCTGTGGTTGGGGAGCAGGCTGAGAATGATAAGAGGCAGCATGGGTAAGATCTGGCTGCGGTGCTTGGTGGTAGTCATGGTTGTCATTGGCCCAGTGCGACAGTCGCTGTTGATCGCTATGGGAGCCGAGTGTGGTAGCATGCTCGTCGCTATGCACCGATGCTCGAGGCTGAATATGACAAACTCGATGACAGACAGAAGCGCGCTCAGCCTCAGTCATCTCGGGAACGGGGCCGGATTGAGCTTCAAGCAGATCAGCACAACTTCCATCGGGATGGGAGGTGGTTTGCAGTCCAAGCAAATCAGCACCACGTTCCCCAGCACCACTTGGCCAAGAAAGAACAAGCTCTGCACGGGGCGAGACTTGAGGTTGTAGTGATCCAGAAGCCCGACTTGGCAGGGCATTTGCGATGTCGCTATGGATAGTGGGAGCGCTACCAGGTTGCTCACCGACACGGGGCAATGTTGCACGGTCTGAAGGCAGTGCCTGAGGCGAGGCACGTAGCGTAGGGCCATGAGAACTGGAGGCACCGGCATGGGGTGATACCGGTTGCTCCGGAGGCGGTGCCCGCAGGATTCTGCAGCTCGCATCGGCTACGATCCTGTCGATATCGGTAGAAGAAAGCAAGTCCATAGCACCGAGACTCTCTCGAAGCCTGGCTAGTTCATCGACGGGAGAACTGGAGGCAACATGACCGGCCTTGCTGCCGATGTATGAATTGTTCAATGATGCACGAGTTGTGATTGGTAGACAGCCTTCAATTCCAGGAGTTGTAGCAGTAGCATTGTCACTGTTTGCCGAGGAATTCCGACCGCTTGTGACAGGATGACGACCTGCTGCTTGATGGGCCGATACTGGTGAACTGTACGAACTGGTGGCAACAGGACCGGCCTCACTGCCGATGTATGGATTGTTCAATGATGCCCGAGTTGTGATTGGTGGACAGCCTTGAATTCCAGGAGTTGTAGCAGTAGCCCTGTCACTGTTTGCTGACGAATTCCGACCGCTTGTGACAGGATGACGACTTGCTGCTTGATGGGCCGATACTGGCGAACTGTACGTTGCCTGAGGTTGGTCATTACCAGTCGATGTCCATTGTTGAGCTGTGGCAGGAGCACTGGGCGAAGAAGGAGCTTGCAGTGCAAATGGTGCCTGATCTCGATCCGCAAGTGTGCGCTGGACTGGCGTTGGCGAGAGTGGATCCTGGACCATTGGGGACATGTACGTTGCTTGAGGGTTGTGACCTTGGTATGGTGACGGCTGTTGACTTGGAGGCAGATGGCCGTATTGGTATATGTGATCCGAGCGTCGCATGCCACTCGGGACAGGTGTGGGGGTCGCCGGATGGCTCTGAGCAGGAGCATAGTTGCCATGGTGGAACTGACCTTGAGCATACGGAGGGGGTGCCGAGCAAACTTGGGCTGACGCAGCTGCACCAGACCAGTACCCATGCTGAGACGGCATTGAAGCCGGAGTGTGGAAGGAGTTTGCGTCAATACAATGGGTAGACATTGCAGGTGGAGTTCCGAGATATGTCGTCGCCGGAGATCCAGAAGTGTTAAGGTACGAGGCGGTTGGTGAAGTCCACGCCGGCGCACCAGAAGTCCTGGGCATGCGCGGAGTGGGCTTGGCCTTGGGAGTCTTGGTTATGTGAGGCAAGAGGCGGCCCATGGTCTCTTTCAACAATTCTGTCTTGCCAATTCCAGTCATAACCTGGAGAGGGTGGTACTTGACTTCTCTCTGGTGCTGTTCCAAGATCGTTTGACCAAGAATGTCTCTCGCATAGCTGAAGGTACCACTCTCCACGGCACGGACCAAGGCCGCAGAGACCTTCACATCCCACTGCTCTTTCTGGCCCAATCTGCCCACAGACTTCTCTTTAATCAAACCGCCGGTCTTGGCACTGGTGAGGTTGGTATATATCCAGTCGATGAGCTTGTTCAGGCAGAGGTCTGCGATCCGTTTGCCGTGGTTCAGTGGAAGGCCAACTTGCTGGGCCATGTCCGAGAGGACTGCTGGGGTAGGCAGGTTCTTGCCCACATAGCCCTGGCGCAGAGCCTCGCGGAAGATGAGAGTCTTGACGTATTCTGGAAAATTCGCTCTGCCGCCGCCGTTGCGTAGCTGCTGTGCGGTAAGGCCAAGCCAGACGGTGACATACGCTTCCACATCGGAGTCGCTGGATTCGTCGGAGGTAGTCTCGGGCGTAGAGGAGTCCTGAAGGTGTCAGCATCGGCCCATTCCCTTGGAAGCATGGACAGCGCCACAGTACCTCATCGTCATCCTCACGCTTGATCTTGTGGCGGATCGAACGGCGGCCAGGAGGCATGCTGGTGGCAATGACGGCGACCTAGTTGGTGAGCTGGGGGCAAGTGTAATGCAGAGCAATAAAAGATGGAGGTTACGAAAGGCCAACGGGAAATGGTAGGAGAGAAGACGGAAGACGCAGTGGACTTTTGAGGAAGGGAAGGGAAGACGTCAATGGCGTCTCTGTTCCTTTCCGACATGGTGGTGGCATCGATAATCGATAGCGGTGCAAACGCTGCAATCGCTGCAGAGCGCGCGCGTCGCGTCGATGGGAAAGAAGAGAAGATGAAGTGTTCGCTTACAGACGCCAATTGGTGCCAAGTCACATGACCGGGGCCCATTTCAAGCATCAACGTCAGTCCTCGTTGAATCCTTCGGCTCTGCAGACAAGCGTGACTTCTGGCGAGAATGTGCAGAGCAGACATGGCAACAGCTAGCAGGCCTTCAGTCAGTGACGATTTAATACACGCCGTTGGCAATGCTTGCGGCGAACAGCTTGTATGCTGGTACATTGAGTTTATCTAGCTGCTTCCGCATCTTCCACCCACCCTGCATCAAGCTTCCGAAATCTGAGCGGCCCAATCCCCAAAACGGCATCCTCATTGAATTCGAGAACAATTCCCCTCTTCCCAACCTTGATGTACTTGGCGAGATCGGCCTGGGTGAAGACACGATGCATCCAGAGCCGAGCGAAGCGAGAGGGAGGGAAAATTGGGGGCAGGAGGGAGGAAGAAGGATCCCTAGTAGCAGTGTTGTCGTGGTTCTGAGTAGCACTCGTTATAGCGTGCTCCTCGTCTTCGAAATCCAGCTTGATTGGAATGGCATTGTGCCATTCCCAGAGAGTACGGTCGTGGTGAGAAACGCAGCCGGAGCCTGTCGGATCGAGAGCGGTCCAATTTTGGTATACATTCGTGCTACTCTTGTCCGCAACACAGTACCCGATCCTTCTTTCCGCCCATCTCTTCGCACAACTTTCCTGGGTGCGAAGAGCGCTATTAGACCCATCCATTGCTAAAGACTCTGCTTTTTCGCCCCATCGCCGGGTCTGGTTAGCGATGATGCGGGCCAGAAGTTGGGAATCACCCCTAATGTGGCGAACTTGATGGAGAAAGACCTGGCCCTCTTTCCAAACCTGCTGGGACCATGCGCGTGGTATGGACTCCAGTTGCTCGACGGCTTCGAGCCAGCAGGAAAGGGTTGCCTCAGAGAGTAAAAGGCGGAGAAGGTTCTGTCGCTCTGACTCGAGTTTGGAAGTGACTTCCGCGGCAGAAAGGTGAAAGCCGCGGCTGCCGTCATTCTGTGAAAGTCGGTGAACTCGTTGATCAAGATCGTGCTGCTGTTGGATCCTGGTACGCAGAAGCCGGTGTCCGTAGATGAGAGCTTCCTGGCGTTTGGAATCCGTGCGGAGAGCGTTGTAGAGATCACGCACTAGCGTTTCGGCCACTGATCGCAGAGCGGCAGTCTCTTGGTCCAATTCGCTGTATTGCCGCCGGAGAGCGCGCAAGAAGGAATTCAGAAGGGAAGGGCCCTCGAGATTGACTTGGTCGCGGACTGCATGCGCATAGTGGGCTTCGTGGAGTATGTCCTCAATAGCCCCCGAATCGAGGGAGTTGTGACCATGAGGGGGAGAGAAGCGAATTAAGGAGGACAGGTAGTCATCGTAGAGACTCGGGTTTGCGCGATGTTGAAAGAGCTGATCCGGATCGCCAGGAGTGACATGGTCGGGAATGGCGGACAAGGCGCGGTTCAGGTCAATGGCAAGCGCACATGGCACGAAATGGTTCGGGTTCTGGCGCACGTGGCATGGTGGTGCCGGGGGCATAGAAGAGGCGAAGTAGAGCAAGACGGCAGGTATGGAGAAGAGTGTGGCCAGAAGGAAGACGACCAGACAACCGCCGCAAGCTCTGGGTCTTCCTTGCTTTTCCCGGACCGGCTCTCGTTGAATGAGCGCATCGCCCTCATCATCACCCGCTTGACTGCTTTGCTCTTCATCTCCAACGAGTGGGCCATCATCATCTAGCCCAGTTTCATCGTCATGTTGACTCTCTTGACTGCTTTGTCCGCTATCTGCACTGCTATCGTCTTCACTGGAGGCGGGAGAGTGTAGCGGAGGAGGATGGTCATCGCTGGACCAGGAGGGTGGAGTAGTGGTTGCAGTTGCAGCGAGAGGACTCGAAGGATGGATTGACGCGCGACCTCGAGGGGCCCCACGACCACGACCGCGGCGGCGAGTGGGCTGTGATTGCCATGAGGCGCTTGATGTTGTACTCGCAGCAGAAGTAGAAGCAGAAGTAGGAAGCTGGCGAGATGGAGCTCCACGTCGAGCACCGAGGGCGTTGCGCGTGCGTGAGGAAATCGGCGCGGACGCGGACGTGGACGCGTTGCCGTTGCCTATCGATACCAAGCGGGTGCTCCCGGCTGTGCTCTGGGCTCTGGACGTGGATGTTGAGCGAGGCATAACGGCGAAGGCATACTCGGGAAAGATTAATTATTGGATGTCACGCCGAACGTACGAAAGAAATCGGCATTGTTACCGTGACGCACTGGCATGCAAACGGACTGGAATTCATTATTCGGATAGCAGCAGCACAATAGCATCAAATTCCCGTCTCCACCACCCTCTGCCACACGTTATTATTGCTAGCCCTGGTATACGTTACCTCGCAAGCCTGCACGCCGACGGGATTTCCAACGTGATGTCCCTTCTCCCCGACGCTCGCTGCACAATTCACCGTCTTGATCATCTGGCGAGTCTCGGGATCAGAACCATCAAGCTTAGAACTAGATCTATCACTTCGAGCATCCCGACCGCGTGCAACGAGCGAGCCAAGAATCACGCCGCCGAAAATCACCACCGCCGCCACCGCCGCCGCCGCCGCCGCCGCCGCCAAGATGCCGTTTTGCTTCAGTCTTTGCAACATGCTCGGAGCCGCGTCTTGTTGCTTGGAATTTGCCTGCCGCCATCATGTCAGCTGCTCTGAATCCCAAAGTCCGCCATTCTCCTTCGCCAGTTGCCACTTTACCTCCGCCTGGCCGACAAGGCGATTGTATCCTGGCCTGCCTCCCAGTTTTTGTCCCTTGCCACTCTTGCGCTTGGTCGGCTGCGTTTCTATGCTGCAGGCTGCTGTTTGGCGAGGGCGTAGCTCCATTGGATGGCTTGATGGCTTCATTCACTCCGAAAGCTGCGTGGTCGTTTGATCGTGATGACAGACTGCCTTGTGTACGTATCGAATTTGCTTTATCTCTCTGCAATTCTACCTCCCGACTTTCCGCTCAAGACACTGTCCTACAGTCTTAGACCTTCTCGCTTGCCCTCCAAGACTGCAGCTGGCTTGGCTCAATATCTGTCTCAACTACCTGGCCCACCGACTTGCACTTCTATGTTGGCGAGACATTGGCCAAAGGAATTAGAGACAGAGCGAAGAACACGTCTTTCTCACTCTCAGAAATATCGTCTCCCTCTTTCAAGCCTCCCTCTACGCTAATCATCCTAGTCCCCTCATAGTCAGAAATCTTTTCCCTCTTTCGAACCTCCTTCATCTCCAAGAACAATGATCCCGTCTTTGGGACTGCTTGATACTGTCCTGGCCGCTGCTTTTCTCTATCTCGTCCCACGCCGATCTCGCTGGGCAGTCTGGATCGCACGATACTTCACTCTTCGACTCGGCTGGTTCACGATTGGTCTTCTTGCAGGCTTTAAAGCGGTCCAGTACTACCGCCGCAACAATCTTAACAAGTGGTGCACCTCTATCGGCGTATGGTTCGCGGTTCTGACGATCGTGTCTACTCTGCAGTTTCTCCTACTGCGACTTGGAGATCGAGCGGTTATCGGGCTGCACTGTGGAACTTATGATCCAGTCCGCAGCCAAGTTGACGGCATGGTGCAACGGGAGATGGATACAGTCGTCCGAGGCATGGTTCCATATCTGTCTCCTATGAGCAGGCAACTCAATGCAACCTACTGCAACGTTGAGCTAGTACGTCGAAGTCTGTACTCTGCAACCACAATCTCAAGTATGGATGACAATATACTTGGCCGGAACACCCTACGACTGACAGATGGCTTGCGAAAGTCGATGAAGAACCGATGCAGTGTAACTATCGAGAAGATCACATCCAAGGACATGGCCGATGCAAAGGGGAGACACCTTACGCATCTCGTACACCACATCACAGATGCGCAGTGGGCGTACGTTCAACCAAAAGGACCACTTCGTACTTCACGAGACGTCGGACTTGTGAGCATGAAGCTCTTCCATGCTCTGAATCTTTTGCCAGAGGCGCCAGGCTTCTGGGACGACGCCCGGAAGCTCCCACCACTCACCTCCACCGATATCGATGCGAGTTTTGGTTCCAAGATTAACCACATATATCAAGGCTACTTCCGCTCCGTACTTACCCATGCACTACTGCCAAACGTCTTACGCCCAGCTGAGTACATCACTGCATGGTGGCTTTCCAATCCAAACTATTCACGGGCTCGTGAGTCTCTCAATGAGCTCCTGGAAGCAATAAACGCGTATGGTAATGCCATCGAGCAGTATCACCGACGACGGTGTGCATGCAATGACTGGGACTCTTACGACCACACCTCCGCGGCCGAAAACCCTTCCGACTGCGATGTCCAAACGCAACTCGACGACTACATGAAACGCTACCTGGCTCCGAGCTCTGTCAGCCTTCCTATTGACCTCGCTCCTATGGACAAGATCGTCGAAATGCGCGACCATCAACCGCCATGTAATGCGTCGCGGGCCGCCTTGAACCATTTCCAGAATCCCGAACAAAAGCGGACGTTCAAACAATGGCAAGCCAACAATTGTGCCGCCATCGGACCACTCAATTCGCTCCCGCATTTCGACAGGCAGAAGTGGTCTGACTGGTGGGATCATTTGGGAGTCTCTCGGCCTGGTATGAGATGAAGATGGGTGCGCACAGGCTTATTGGCTCTGGATGGGTATTATTCCTCCAGAAAATTCCCACTCCCCCAGCCAATGGCGCTCCCTCCGAAAGATATGCAGTCTGATACCGAAACCATTTGAATCCGTATTGTTGTTTGAGTCGTGGCTTGTTTCGCAATGTGCAATACGAAATGTCTTCCCAATTCCTGGGAGTTGGCATAGCTACCGCTTTAGCAAAGCACGTTGATCTGTAGATGTGAGTAGGCACGGCACACGTTGAGAGCAGCTCGGTCGTCGCGGAAGTCTCGAGAGACACTTGAGAGATGGATGTCTTCAAGGCCATAACAGCATTCCTCGCTTCGCCGACAGCTTGACCAGCTGGTTAGCTGGTGTTGGAGCCAACGATGCAGATCTTGCTCAAGGCTCTGCGTGCTCAAGGGTATTTTGATGGCCAAGGCTGTTCATGGCCAATGCACTCCGAATCTCAGCATGGTCTAAGCGACCCAGAAGCCAAAATCCCTTTCCACTGAAATACGTTCCTTGTGGTCGATGAGTCTCCTGCTTCGAGCACAGCTAGCCACTGTTCATCTCATCTCACCCGACACCAGATCATATTTCCTTCTCTTCTCCTCTCCTCTCCTTCGCATCTTCCTTCCTCCAACTCAACCTCCTCCCCCCGCCTCCCTCCTTGCCGCATCCTCCACCAAGTCCAAAAGCGCCCTCTTCAACCTGTCAATCTCCTTATTCTTCTCCTTCAAAATCCCCTCCCACCTTGCATCTTGCTCTCTCCTAGCCTTATTCAGCTCCAGATCTACCTCCGCCCTCCTCTCCCTCTCCCTCTTTAACTCCCCTTCCTTCTCCTCCAAATGTCTATACGCGTCCTGGACATGCCGCTCCGCGCACAAGTTCTGAGCTCTTAGATCTCGACAAGAAGCCTTTAGAGCTTCGATCTGGCGTTGCTGCGTCTGCAAGCTTTCTTGGGATGTGAGGCCTAAGTCGTGGAAGGCTCCGGAGAGGGTTTCGTATGCATCGAGGAGGCGGTCGTGGTGTGCTTGATCAGATCTTGCTGCTGGTGCTGACGCTGAGGCATTGGGATGAGATGGGTTGGGGTCTTGGTTCGGGGAAGGAAACATTTTCGAGATACATGTAGTTTCAGAGGGCTTTCCCGAGCTCGGTGTTGTGATTTCAGTAGTAAGTTAGGTTTTTCCTGGTCGCTTAAGATGTCGCTCTGGACCAACTGTCAGGTGTTCGATGAGCATTTTAATATATATCACACGGCTGTTTTCACGATACTGGTTGAAACGGAGGGGAGACATGTCTTTGGGGTTGAAGAACCGTAACTTCACGAACCTACATGAAGAATCTCATGATTCTGAGTCCCCGAGTACAAGGTAATAGCTTTACGCCATGTTTGTCATGATATATACCGATGATAGTCTCTAGGAACAGCGAAAAATTAGATGAGCTGCTGATGTGAACAATGGCTTTGCTTACCTGCCCTGCTCCGCCATTGTGAGGCATGCATGGCGCCTCCTCAGACCCGCCGTTCAACTCTTCCATATGTCGAGCAGGTGTGAACTGAGAAGCATTGACTCGAGCTGCTCGCCCTCCCATCCTTGTCAATCTCCTCAGAAGGGCCTGCATGTGGTATAGGAGGAGGCTGTGCCGCTCCATCTCGAACCTCGATGTCTAACGGGAATGCTGTCGGCACCTTGCCGGCCTGCGTGGGCGATGTGCGGTCGACCTAGGCAGGCTGCCAAAAGGACCAGGGGATATCTTGATCGTAAAAGTATTCTTCGAGCACTTCGACTCGGGCCTTCGGCGAATGTGTTCCAAATGCACACAGCCATTCCTCAATGACACTTAACAGCTCTTTGTGACGCTCCTTTCTCTCTTTAGCTCTCTCTTCCGCCAGCTCGGCAAAAGCGGCATCGTCAAGCTCTTGTCGAATTCTGCGCTTTTCGTCGGCTTCGGGAGAGTCGTCATCGGAAGCGGCGGATGAGTAGATGGTATAGCTGGACAGGCTGTCATCGTCGTTCTCTGAGCAGTCCAGACTGTCTAGTTCCTTACTACCTGACATGGCGGCTAGGTGAAGCGAACGCACAGCCTCACAACTCTGGCACTCCCTACAATCTCTGAGTCTCTGCCCTACCGTGCACGTCCAGTGCAGGTCCGCGGATGCTGTGCTACCAAGAAGACATGGTGATGTACAGGCTACGCGTCTCTCGAGTCTCACGGCATGTTGAGACGAGACAAGCTCGCGCGAAGCGGTATAGCGAAGCGGTATAGGCGCGTGTGCTGGATTGGATTCTCTTTGTCTCCAGCACAGAAGTTCGATGCTCAGTGCCGAGAATTATTCTAAGCATGCCTGCGGTCGCCGTGGAGATTCTCGAGGCCTTGCCCGCTTTCGGTGCCGCTTTCGGTAGTTCTATTCTAGATCGAGTTCTCTAGTGTGCGTGAACTTCACATCTTGCACTGAACCAGAATGAAAAATACGTGCTTGCATTGGGAATCTTGATGCAGGCGCTACGGTTTACAGGTCCCGTCACACTGATGTGCCTTGCAGACTGTCGTCGCACTCGTCGCCCAAGCTACTGGAAGCGGCTCAGAACGACATGTACGGCATCGTGATGGGGCGAGAGAATGTTGAGCGTCAAGACCGCGGCTGTATCAGCAGGAGCAAGCCCCCGGGTCTCAAGTCTAGCACCTCGTCGCCCAATGTTGCAGAGTAAACCCTACAAGCAATCACAACCAACCCTCGCAAAGCCGAAGCCATGATCGGGACGCCCTCGTAAGACAAAGCAAGGTCAACGAGCGTATGAAGCCAACACAAACATGATAAACAATATGAACTGCAGAAGACAATGATTAGCGGCGAGACATGTTCGAGAACCAAGGTGCATTGGAGACTGTCCTTGTACAGTGAGCAGTGGGCCGATGGTGCTGATGCTTGAGGGTCGGTCCTGCTCGATGTGGGAGCTGCGGCGGACAGCTTGGTGTGAACGGCGTAGTCAGCGAGAACAGCGACGAGCGAGAATGAAGACGCACATCACACCAACCTTCGATGTGTGTCGCTCGACTCGCTGTCCGGGCTGCTATGGTATGGTCATCGCTGGAGGTGACGTGTCGGGTCTGCAGTGGTCTTTCTGGCTGTCGTCGATGCTGGAGTTGTATGAGCTACCGTTGAAATGCCGCCGTGCGTCTGACTGACCCTCGCGGATCATGGCAGTTCGTCGGCCTCGTCGCAATCTCGTGTCGCTGCCTCCAAGACAACGCCAAGATCTGCTGTCGCCGTCAAGCTGCAAGAGTGTCAGTTCGGGCTCGTGCAAGAGAAAGGCATGACGCTGAACATTCCGTGATCGGTGACGGCAGCGTGTAGCCTTCGTCGCGATCTAGCTGCTCGTCGCAATCCGGTGTCGCTGGGTCCACGCTCGCTGGCAGCCAGGAAACTCGCTGTTACCGTCCAGCTGTGAAAGTATTAGCATGAGCTCGTCGAGGAGAAGGGTAAGAGACCGACCTTGCTATAATACCGACCATCTCGAGTGCATTCATCCAGTCGACACCTTTTCTCCTGAGTCCATCGCCACATCGCCGCGTCCGCCTTCTCAGCCTCCCATCTGCTCAGCTAGATAGGTATGTAGCTCTGTCTACTTTCTGCGGTTTGTACTGTGAAAGTGATCAGTTGGTGCTGGTGCTGGTGCTAGAGAGGATGGTCACGGTATCACGTCACGTCACGACAACGAAGACGACAGCGACGACGTTCTACTGCTGCAGCAGGCCCCGGGGCACAATACGATTACTGTCACACATTGTCAGCAAGGCAAGACCAGGCGGATAGGCTGGACAGGAGATGGGGTAAAGGTGGGTGGAGTTGGAGGGATGGCGAAGATGCGCGGAGAAGAAAGGAAGAGAGAGAGGAGGGCGGGAAGACGTAACGTTGCACGTCGTAAGAGCGCTGCTGCTGCCTGAGAGTTGGTGGCAAGTCCGCATCAGAAGTAGGAGCGAGCCTGCCCAGGGAGCGACGGGCCTTGCGCATGGGTCCGTGGTACCTCACGCAGCGAATCATTCAGGACACTATCACGGCGACGGCAGGATTACTATTCACTCCTGCGACAACAGAGGTGTTCCACGTTATCTTGAACAATCTTCAAATCTGCATCTCTGCTTGGACCTCAACCTCAGTGATCATCAACCTCACGACTAATGCGGCGGTCGCCAACGCCAATACCAACGCAGTTCCCACCTCCAGAGATGCACCACAGAGAGCCGTAAACTCCTTCAAAGTCGATCGACGTTGGTCCGGCTGATTTGATCCACCCCCTACGTCCAAAATGCTACCAATTACTATCCCTCATACCCTGCCACCGCCACACACACACACGCCAGCATTGCACCAGTCAGCCTCATAAGTTTCGATCTTATTGACGAAGGAATCATGCACTTTGCTCGACTTTGTGCGGAAGTAGCGTGTCCGTGTTGTCGTGCTGCCATGTTGCAAACTTCACGTTGCCCTCGGACTCGGTCATGGAGCTGGTTCTGGGACGGGCTGGTCCATGAGATCGTTTGGCTTGCGGGTAATGTCCATCATCTCCGACGTGATCACATTCTACTCCTTTACGGCATCCATCTCCATGGCAGCTTCGACAAGGTTCAACATATACCCGGACGAGCGTTCCTTGTGTGCGATGTCTCCTGGCGATGCGGCTGGTATGAGCATGGCGGTCGGCTTGGGTGTCATAATCGGGGCGGGTGCCATAAGCGCAGGCTGCGGCTTGAGAGCAGCAGGAGTAGGCTCCGGATTGATCTTTACTGGATGTGATTCGAGCTTAGGCTGCACTGTTGGGCGCTCCATGTCAATGGCAGCTTGGAAGACATTGGCAGCGGCACGCAGATGAGGTAGCGCAGCCTGAGTAATAGCTGGCTCAGCGCCCTTCGATTGAGTCTTCTGATGCTCAGCATTCTAGGTATTGATTGGTAGAAGAGTCAAGCTGATGCTGATCGATATCCTGAGCATGATGACAAGTAGAGTCATACGAACCCTGATCTTGACTGTTGAAGATGGTGTTGGCTTGGCGGTGCATTGTTCATCGAGAGCGTAGTATACACGTGGAGTGATGGCAAGTTCTGGGCCATCGAGTGTTCGTCTCCGTTACCATGATAAGATGTGAAAAGGTACTGCAAATGTTCTGCGAGGAAACCTTCGGCGAGGACAAGCGCAATGAGAATTTCTGCATCGATGTCCCTAATGCCGTGAACAATCTCATTTTGGACGCTTAGTTCTAGCCAAGAAGCTGGCTTTACAGAACTACCTTCAACCAAGCATTAGAGGTCAACCCGTATTGTCTGTTAGTATTTCCTGTACATCCACCTACCAGTTCTGGATACGGAGACCCAGGCTGAAGCTGATGCTTGCAAGTTCGCGATTCTGGCGTATGAGGCGTCCTTTCATCTCAGAAAATTCGGTCGTTGGCTTTTGTTCATCCATGGCAATATCTGGGGATTCCATTTGAGTTGTGCCGTTATGGCGAGCTGATTGATGAAGCTCCCGGCGTGCGTGAAGGCGGCAGCAGTATCGACTTGGGACACGATAACAAGTGGTCGGTCTCTCTGGCAGTCTCCTGCCTGGAGGCGGCTTGCTCTTTTCGTATGCGGAGACGCTTCCCGTAATGATAATCGCAAGCTAGAACAGCTTGGAAGTTCGATCGCAAGCGGCATTAGCGGCTCCTTCCTCGCCCCTGGCGCGAAGAAGATGGATATTGCTACATCTGTTGCTGCAAGCTGTGAGATTAGCCTCAATAGCCGAGAGCGTGCTGACGCTTCTGTTCAGCTTGTTCTACTATTCTTCTTCCTCGCCTGTTCTCTTCCTCCCGCCCATATACGTCAACCGTTTGAAATCGAAGCTGGTAGCAAAGCCGATCGTGCACGCTGAGCCCAGATACAGACCACCAGTTCAGCGTTCGCTCGAGTTGTTGAAGGCAAGAGTCCTGCTGATGCCACATAAACGTCCATGATCCAAAATTCGCTGAAGTTGTCACAGGTGGTCGCAACTCTGATCGCTAAATACCTGTTGGCAGATGTGTCACTCATGTGACTGGGAGACAGCCCCATCAAAATCTCTGAATGCTGAGGCCCTACTGCTCCATCGCTACTTTTCTTGATGGAAACCGAATGGTATGGGTAAAAACCCCCGAAGTCACATTATCAGTGCCATGTCCGCGAATGCGACCAGATCTTGCCTGTACTCAGACCATCTGCGAAGAAACAACGCTCAGTCCTACATCAGTCGCTTGTAGTTGCTCGAGTTCTACTCCCTCAAACCCTATGCAATTCCTACTCCCGATCGTTGGGATCCTCGAGTACCTTCAATGTCAGTGTTATCGCCTCCGCGTAGGAAGCAAGCATCTGAAACATGTTCGATTGCTCGTTCGCCGCCATTTTGTGCTCCAAGATTGATCAAGTTTATGAATCATGCTTTCCAAGTATATGTCAAAGAAACCTTTGCCTGGCTTGTGCCGGCAGAGTACTTGGTGCAACCATCTTTCGGCCAGTGATAAGGAAGGTGCAAGAGCGTCAACCTTGTGCGCTATCCGAGGCCTCGCGCTGTCCGGTTCGTCTTACTTCGTGGCTTTCCAGACCTCTCTGGATTTGTTTGGGAATATGTAAAGATTTGGTCGAAAAGGATTCCCCGTTTAATGCTGTATATCCGTACAATTGCTTCCTGACAGGGTGAGGGATTGTTTCGCCAATTCATTGTCTTGCTCCAATCTGCCGTCGTGAACCTCTCTCTCTGTGGGGCCTGCATTCTTTCTACGTGACTGGAAGCCGCCTTTGATAGTCCAGCTTGTGGTTGGACGCATATTGGTAAGCAAGCCCTTATGATATTGATTTTCATCTCGCGTGCCGGCGAAATTCTCCTCTAGTACGGATGATGTTGAGCATCTGCAAGGTGAACTGCCGCCGCCTGAGGTCCTTTAGTGATCTGGCTCTAAGGTGGGTTGCAACGCTGCGGCTGCGGTGCGAAGAGCTTCTTATTGTGCGTCCTAAGCGCGCCCGTGATGCGCGCAGACTCGTTCTTCAAGGCAGTCTGAGGTGTTCGGCGGGATGGGATTGGGCGATCTGCGCCGGATCGTGTGCGTGATTGAGAAATCCATCGCAGTGAAAGTTCGAGCTTGACGGGCGTTGTCGTCGATGCTACTGTGACGATTACTACCACTTTCATGCGCAGTTGGGATAAACATCCACACGTTCAAGCCCAGCCAAGGTCACCTTCCCTCTCCGGCACGCGACAAGACTACCAAGTCCAGCATCTGGCGACCAGCAATCGACGACGAGAGCTACGGCGTGCCAAGATGTTTGCCCTGGCAAGGCCGATGGCAGCATCGACGCCAACGCACGTCACTCGAGCTCACCATCTCCGACGTATTTCCACTGTCCGTCGAGGTCGTATCCTCATATCGCCATCTCCGAGGCGCATCAGTCGTTACGCTCACTTCCAAACAACTTGCCGACTTTGTGGAGCGGCAGAGGAGCATTATAAAAACACCAAACAGAATCTCGCGGCCAAAATGGGACACCCAGGCCAGGAGGTCCTCGAGAAGGGCGGCGCGGTTCAGAAGATAAGCTTTCCGAGGCTCGGGAAAGGGAGTGTCGAGGAAAAGAAGATGAGGCCTTGAGCCGCGAGTGGGAACAGGATGGACCTTATGCTGGTGCTGTGGAGGAGCTGCACGAGGAGTTAATAAGTCTTTCTGCACGAGTATTGTAACTGGAACGAGCGATGATAGTGCATGATGAGCCTACCGCGCCTATAGGACCACAAATTGCTCAACATTCGCATCTTCTGCGACAGTTCCTTCTCTAAGAAACGTCTCGCAACCATCATACCAAAAGCCCGAAAAATCCTACGCTGCTCCAGCATCACCTTGACTTGCTCATCCACAACATCCGATTTTGCTAAGATCCACTCCATAACCATGCTCTCCAAAAAGCCTCTCCTCCAGACAGCTGGCGAATCAACCCTCCAAATAATCGTGACTGTTTTCGCAGTGCTATCGCCATCAACTTGTCGAGTCGAGGACAGCCGGTGTATCTCCTCCTCTTCCTCCATTTCCAACCCAAATGCTCGAACAAAGGGTATGTCTGTTTGAAGCGTGGTGTAACGCCATCGTTTTCATAAAGGCATTTCTCAGATTCGATAGTGGTTCGGTTTAATTTGTCCAAGCCTCTAGTTCCTCTGCCGTCGACTCTAGAAATGACTGCGACGATGATTTGGTCGCCGTGGGCCTTTTGGACCCGTTTCAAAATGTTATCGGCAACAACCGATTTCCTGGGTTGGTGGTGTGAAAAAGTACATCGCAAGACGGCGATGAACGGCGGTCAAGGCCCGGGGGAGTGTGCCGCGGTCGAGGTCGCGCGTTTGCCAGCGGTGGTAATGATGGTGGTGGTGATCAGGTCGAGGAACAGCAGGAGGTTTTTCACGGTTCGAAGGTTGTGGAGATGTTATTCTATGCGTATGACCAAAATTTGAGAGCATCGCGCCTCCACTTTTTGTTCTCTGCTTCCACGAGCTCGAGGCGTTCGCTCAGCTCTGCCTGCGCTGCTCTTGCTTACCTAAGTCGGCGTCTGCGGTCGCTGCAGCTGCTTTGTCGGAGAATGCGGTAATGGCGGAATTCTATACATTGCCCTTTTGAGCCGCGGGGCGGGCAGGTGCTGCCCTCATACAGTCTACCACACCAATTCTACTACCATTCCCGACACACTGCACCAAATAAATCCATTGTTTTCCCAAGATAGTATGAAGTTTCACGTTCATTCTGATGTAGATATCACTCTAGAAGATAAGAGTCACCAAGCCGACCCGCTGAAACGGTCTGTATACAGACCTGCTCGCGAGTGAGAGCGATCCGTCGGCATGCTCTGAGTGCAAGCTTTGCAACCTGTGTCTGATACAGTTCGCAATGCGCTCGTTCGTAGTGTCGCTAGTCCATGTCAACATCAGGTCGTTGCTGCTGCTCTGATTTCATGCCAGAGTCCTTGGCAACAACCTCGACATATTCCACAACGTCTCCTAAAGTCAAGATGCACGTGGACTTCTGTTTTAGACACAGAAGCTGAGGAGGAGATAGGTCTAAGGCTGCGTGTGTCAAGGCTATGTACATGTAAGGCTGCAATGTCCTTCAGCTGCTCCAGTGTTCTTTAGCTTGAAAGATAATAATGCTCCGAAGTACTGTACGTGCCGTGCTGCCGTGGTAATGCTTACGGCCTGCAAGTTGCCAAGGTAACCCAACTGCCGGTTGACGGAGCTCCAGACATACCAACTATGCAATAGCTTTTCTCTACCTCTACATACGTCTATAATAGATACTAGGCTTACTTATACTCGCTATATACTCGCTATATACTCGCTATATACTCGCTATATACTCGCTGCATCCTCGCGCCTATACTCGACGTGCTCTTCTCCTACTAATAGTAGCATTAGAGGTAGCGTACGCCGCTGTAGCCTCGTTATGCATTAAGTCTGTAGCTATCTGCTTTCGATGCCTTAGGCACAAAGTGTGTCGCAGATGCCTTAGGCATCAAGTCTTGGCGTTATCTTAGCGTTACTTATACGCTTCCTTCGGCGCTCTTTATCTTTCTATCTAGAGGACTTAGAGCTTAGTAATCTAGGATAAAGATGCTCTATTTTTAATCTATTTTTAGGAAATAGGAGAATATTTACTAGTTATATAGTAAAATTAGTCTTAAATCCTAAAATACACTTTAAAGAGTTAAGTGTTTTAGGATTTTTAG
>LFZN01000298.1:1128-36620 GCA_001578235.1 Pseudocercospora eumusae | reverse complement strand
ATATCCTTATCTACTCGTAGAGTAAGGAGGAGTACGAGAAGTATATTCGTATAGTCTTAGAGCGCTTACGTTAGTAGAAGCTATATACTAAACCGTTAAAGTACGAGTTCTATATAAATACTATCGAGTTCCTTAGGTTTATAGTAACTCTAGACGGTATAGTAATAGATAGTAAGAGGGTAGAAGCTATTTAGAACTAGCCTATACCTCGCTACTACCGAGATATTTAAGTATTCCTAGGCTTCGCGAATTTCTACCGTCGCTTTATCTAGGGGTATTCGAAGATCGCTAAGCCTCTTAATAAGATGCTAGTAGGAGGTACCTTAATAGTAACTCTAAAGAGAAAGAAGAGGGTCGTTAGGGGCCCCTTTTAGTAGACCCCTAAAGCGGAGGAATCCTTTTAGGCGTTAAAGAAAGCCTTCTAAGAAGCGCTAGTATTACGGCATTTCGATCTAGCGTTACTTATTATAGTAATTACTAATGTATTAGACGCTACGTACGCTAGTATCCTTCTCTAGCCTAACGACTCTAATACTAAGCAAAAGTATTAGCATCCTATCGCGTACTACTCTAAGAGTTTTACTAGGCCTTAGGTCTAGTACGGTACTCCCGATAAAGAGCTTATAGCTATCTCGGAATACTTTAAGGTATAGCGGTACTACCTCGAAGGTACCTCGTACCCTATTCGAGTACTAACTAATCATTATAACCTAAAGTACTTTATAACGACCTAGGAGCTTAGTAGTAGATAGGCCCGCATTACCGAACGCCTCGCGGCGTATAACTTTATTATTAAATATAAGAAGGGCTCGGTAAACCCTTCGGACGGGCTATCTCGACGGCCGGACTACTTTGACGGCTTTAAGGACTAAGTTAAGAGAAAAGAGCTAAGGGATCTATTACCTAACCTTTAGCGATAGTTAGGAGTTACCCCGGACCTAGTAGCTACGTACTATAGAGGCACCTACTAGGCACCTAGAAGTAATAAGGCTAAGGATAGGTACCTAGCCTAATAGCTTACTAACGGGTAACTAAGAGGAATACTTAGTATTAGCTAGCCTAGCCTTCCTAGAAGAAGAGCCGGCATAGTAGAACGATACTCTCGACGACGTACCCGTACTATACCTTACTAGAGTAGGAGTAGGTGCTAGTAACGGAACCCGTAACGTCCTAATACCTCGCTCGACGGTAGCTATAGCCGCCTAGGGCGAAACGGCTTATAGCGGAGAACTACCGGCGTCGCTTATCGACTTTATTCGGGACGCCTAGTAAAAGGACGCTTTTATTTAGGACGTTCGAACTAGAGCTACTCCCCCTACCGGAGAAAGTATAGAGGATATACCTTAGAGCGACGCTATAGGCGCCTTACGGGTACCTACCCGGGCTCTATTAGGCGGTCCGTAGGAATTCGATTCGGAGGGGCTCTTACGTTACGGCGGAAAGGTATATATACCTAACTTCGCTCTACTACGTTAAGAAATCCTCCGCCGTAACTACGACGACCCCGCGGCCGGGCATTACGGCGTCTATAAGACTATATAGGTTATCGCATCTAAATACTATTAGCCTAGTATTACCGCTAATATTAATAAGTATATCGGCGAATGTAATATATACTAGAGGACTAAGACGAAGCATTATAAACCCTACGGCCGTCTACGGCCCTTATAGGTACCTACGAGGCCCTAGATAAGCCTATTAATAGACTTTATTATAGGCTTACCTCCCTCCGTTAGGTTTAATAGGAAGGTTTACGACTCTATCTTAGTTATCGTCGACCGCTTCTCGAAGATAGTAAAGTATATTCCGTATACTAAGAACATCGATGCTGCCTCCCTTACTAAGCTATTCTATAATAAGGTAGTCTACTATACGGGTTAGCCTAAAGAGCTAATATCCGACCGCGGATCGATCTTTACGAGCGCTTACTAGAGTACCTTCTATTACTATCTCGCGGTTAAGCGACGACTTAGTACTACCTTCTATCCCTAGTCGGATAGGTAGACCGAACGGATAAACTAAGAGTTAGAAAACTACCTTCGTATCTACTATAACTAGGATTAGGATAACTAGGCTCGTCTCCTCTATACTACTACTTTCGCTTATAATAGTAAGCCTTATAATAGGCTAAACGGCAAATCCCTAATAGAGATTAGGCTAGGTATCCCGCTAAACATCCCCGATAGTATTCGGATTACTTCCGCTTACGAATACCTACCTAATAGGTACCTCGAGGGCATCGGTAAAGTACCCCCGCGGTCTTAGAAGCTAGCCGAGGAAGCGTATACATTCCTAATAGATCGATAGGAGGCCTTCGAGGAGGCCCGTAAGTCCCTACTATATACTTAAGAACTCTAGAAGAGGTACTACGACCGGATAACGGAGGAAAAATACTTCGCCGTTAGTAACCTCGTCCTTCTATCGGTAAAGAACATTCGTACTAAGAGGCCTTATCGTAAGCTAGATAACAAATACCTAGGGCTATTTACGGTAATAGAGCGCTACGGTACTTAGGCGTATAAGTTAAACCTACCGCCGTCTATAAAGCGCCTATACCCTATATTCTACGTATTACTACTTAAGAAGTATAAGGCTAAGGAGGGCTATTAGCCCCCGCCGGTAGAGGACTTAGACGAGAGCGATGTAGGGTTAGGGGATAAGTATAAAGTAGAAGCTATCGTATCCTACGAGGATACGAAGGAGGGAAGGTTATATCGGGTAAGATAGAAGGGATAGTTACTAGAGTACGATAACATAATGTTAGAAGAAGACCTTATCTATACGAAAATACTAGTAAAGGAATATAACCGGAGGCTATAGGAGAAAGAGGGCCTCTAAGGCCCTTCTTAGGTACCTCGAAGATAGTTAAAGAGGCTCCGTAGGAGTAAGAAAGAGTAGAAGGGGTTCGTAGGAATTACTAGCTAGTATAACTTAGTTAAATATATACTAGAAGATAGTAGATTTCTTATACTATCTACTCGCTCGTTCCCTTCTACGCCGCCCTAGGAGGAAGGCTAATACTCGTAAAGTATACGTCGTAGAAGTAAGATAGACTAGTACTATATAATAATAACTACGTTCCCCTTTAATACTACCTAGATACCCTAGAAGTACTATTAAGCCGTATTAGAGCCTATAAATACTAGACGCTATAGACGAGGAGTTTCCTTAAAGGCCCGGTACTACTTATACTCGGTCTCCTTATTAGCGGCAATGTTTAACGTCGGGTCGTTAGGGTCGGTACCGGTACCCGCCTTAAAGGACTAAGTATTACGGATCTAAGAATTCTTCGCCTTAGTACGAAAGGCGGCCTACTTAGCGTTAGTCGGCTCGTTCTTATACTTACTAAGAGGGTTAACGCCGCCGTTACGGTACGTCTTAATAATATGCTACTTAAGGACGTTATACTTACGCTAGATATTATTAGCGTAGGAACGCTAATTATCGATCGCCTTTATAGCGATAGGATCGTCGGCGCCTACCGAGCTAACCTTAGTAATAGCGCGCGCGCGAAGGATTTCGAGAAGGTTAGCGTAGCGATATAACTCCGGGATTAGCTAGAAAATGTTAGCGGTAGCCTAGAGGGACCTACGAGGTACCTCGGGGGTACTTACTAAGGGGTATAGAACGCCCTTCTTAGGCACGTAGTTATTATACTTACTATCCTTATTAATCTCGCACTTTTTATGCGGCGCTAACTATATAGCCTACGTCATCTTATTAGTACCTAACTTCTAAGCCCGACGGATGTACTCTAGGTAGATCTCTACCTTCGTACGAACGTTAGGACGAGGATAGACCTACTAGCCGAGGTAGTACCTAAGTTTTAATAGGTTGTTACTATACTTTATCTCTATCTTATTATAGTACGAGCTAGAGGGCGGTATACCGGTCGGAGTACTATACCCTATAGCGTTAAGCTAACGATCGAAGGAGTTATTAGAGCCGGAGGCTAGAAGACTACTAGCGCCGCTACTACTACCGCCGTCGTAGTTACCGCCTTAGTTAATAGGGTTCTAAGTTAATATAGTATTAACTAGAGGGTTAGAAGACGCTAAGGATAAGGGTAAGGGATACTATTTAAAGGGACTAAGGGACCTATCTATAGAGGTAGATATTAATATTAGTATATAGAAGAAGGAGTTAATAAGCGGAAGTAGCCTCTTAAAAGGACCCGCGAAGCGCCGTATAGACCCTTCTAAGATACCTTACTTACCGCGCCTTTATACGTAAACTAAGACCTAGTTTACTTACCTTCCTTAATAGTTCGCTAAGGTAGGAAGTAACGAGAAACGCGCGTCGAGCTACTTCTCGGTAATACCTACCTACTATGAAAGGTATCCTCGTTCTACGGCTCTATAATAATACTACTAGAAAAAGGAGCGTTAAGGTTAGAAGACAAATGTTTAGTAGAAGACTAGAAGGAATATTTACTACTATCGCCGAGGTACCTAAAAAATACCTATAAGGTATTAGAAATAGGTCGGTAGTGAAATAATATACGCGCGGCTAATGCTAAGTCGCGTATATAATTAAAAGTAACGTACGAGCACTTAGTACTATCGGCGCACGTAATAAATACTACCGTTAACGCCCTAGGGCAGGGCGTTTTAGGAGGGGGGGATAATGTAAGGGAATCTACCTTTACACCCCCTCCGAGGTACCCTAGAGGTACCCTTACGCTACCCCGCTAGTACCTATTAGGTAACCCGGATGCACCGGCGCCTTAGCGCTATAGGATAAACTACCCTCTCCTACTCGATCTACTTTCTAGTTCCTTAGGCAATATCGATAGTCATCGAATACACTGCTTAGTCGTATTGTTACACCCTGTGCACTAAACGCCTCACAATATTCTACCTAAGATTCGACCCCCTCGACCTTATTAAGCTATTACTAAAAGACTAACGTAGAAATGAGCCGGAGAAGAAGGAGGATAAGAGATAGAACGACGTGACTATGAGATACGACATTGTAAAGGTCTCCGTTCTAATCTCCTTACTTCTTAACATCGCCGTCCTAATAAGGGCGTTCGATGTATTTTAAACGCTCTTATTTACGATGCATAGTAATAAGGTCGTCGCTAGAAGCCCCGTAATACTTATATAAACCCTTAGTCGCTAGAAGTTATAGATATACTTCTATAATAACTACTACATCTAGTCGATAGTACGAGAGATTACTATAAACTCTATGTACGATGTACGCATAGCCGGCTATCTATCGCTAGAGGCTTAGACCATTGCCGACATTATTAAGTCGACGAGATTATTGCTACATAATACTAGGAACTTCTACTAGCCGCTAATCGACCGCCCGCGAATACTACCTCCGTTAAGGCCTATTTAGGCCGTAGAAGACACGCTATCTAAAAGACCCCGACTAACTAATAATACGCCTCCTATAAAGGCCGAGTTAGAGGAGGAATATAAAGATAAGCCGTGTCTATTATAGAACAATACCGGTACTTATCGCTTTAGCGGTCTAAAACCTATCGGAAGGTGCTTCGCGATATATATTTATAAACATTGTAAAGAAAAGGACTATAGCGCTCGCAATTACCCGGCTAAAAAGAAACGCCCGGAGCTAGTAGCGTAATAGTTAATGTTTTACGACGATATTATCCCTTAGGAGAAGGCGCTACTACTCGACATTATAGAGTAGAGTACCGCTACTACTCGTCTAAACACTACGCTAAACTATAACGTTATAGCTTCTACGACGCCTCTCCTTTATACTAGCCCTTTCCGTACTTCGGCATAGTTATCCCTTCTAAGCGATTACCCTAACTAAGAGCTACCTTAGGTGCTTTACTACATTATTACGCACGGCGCTAATATCGGCTACGAAGATAAAGGGCATCGGTTTAACCCTAAAACCCGTAGTAGTAACTACTCCTTAGCGAGGCTTAATCCTAGTAAGATAACGCGCTAACTTACCGACGAATTAGACAAATGCCGGATTATAGAAGTACTAGTATTAGATAGCTATACCCTCGTTATCTTACTATAAGGTTTAGTGCCTAAGTACGACGGTAGCTTCCGCCGCATTTACGACCTATCCTTTCTACGAGGGTACTCTATAAACGATGCTATTCTAAAAGGATACGGTGCGATCTCGTACGTCTTATTCGAGGCAATTATCGATATAGCTACAGTATACGGTAGGGGCTTAGTCATCATTAAACGAGACATTAAGGCTACCTTTCGTAATGTGCCGGTATCCTTATACTAACGGCACCTATTAGCCTTCGAGTAGTAGGGCCGTTATTTCGTCGATAACTAACTCCCTTTCGGCCTACGCACGTTACCGTAGATTTTTAATCTCTTTATAGAAGGCCTACATTAGTTGTTAGAACAACGTTTAAACTAGGCGGCTACCCTCTTCCACTATCTAGACGACTTCGTTTTCATCGTGCGACCGGGAATCTCCTAAGCTTCGAATGCTACGTTAGTAAGAACCTTATAGTCCGAGCTTACGGACTAACTTAGTATTCCACGTAATAATAAGAAGGACGTAGAAGGTACTATAGTAGAAGTCCTTAGTATAGAAATCGATACCCGCGCGATAGAAGTAAGGCTTTTAGCCGAAAAACGCCTACGTGTAACGGAGATTATTAATCTTACATTATAAGCTAGTTCTATATTAATAGACGATGTATAACGCCTAGCTAGCTACTTATTATAGTATATAAGAGTTATCCCTCTCGGAAGGGCTTTTAACGTAAAGCTATAGCCCTTCTTATCGGCCTATAACTACCGCCGAGCTATTAAGCGACGTGTTCCGAATGCGGTAAAGACCGACTTATAGTAGTAGCTAGATGCCCTCGGTCGAAGTAACGGTTCTCGCATTCTTAATACGAATCGGCTACCTTAGCTTTACCTATTTATAGACGCCTATAACTATAGTATAAGCGGCTTTTAGTACCGGGGAGATAACGGCGATTAGACTATAAACACACGTAAGGTATCGTTATCGAACACCTTTACTATGTAGATTAACAAAGAGGACATCTAGGTTTCTAAAATACGTGCTATACTATACTCTTTTAGGCTCTAGGGTTAGAAGTAGTCTAATTGTCGTCTTATAGTCTACATAGATAACCGCTCGGCGTTTTATGCCTTCTTAAAGTACACCGTTAGTTTAGAAGTAGGTATTAACCTACTAAGAGAGGCACTTTTAATTACCCTATAGTATAAGATCGTAGTAAATGCCTTATAGCTACCCTCGGGAGATAACGGCCTTACTAACGCTCTATCTCGACTTAACTTCCCCGCCGCAATATCTTATTATGCTAACCTCGAGTAGATAACGAGCTATTAGACGGCATACTATAGTAGTAGCTCTAAGAAGTAAAGCTAAAGTTATAGCAATATGCCGTTCTTCTATATCGAGGACTAGCCTACGACATAACTAGAGTATCGTACAACTCGGTTATAAAGTAGTATATAGTCTAGTATACTACTAATATAAGATAACCTTAGCCTTATTCCGCGGATAACCTATATAACTTCATAGTATTTAAATCCTTCGGTAAATCGTTAATCCTTAGTCGTTTATTATAAGCCTATGTTAACGCGTTACGTGCAATGTACGTCGATATGAACCTCTTAACTTCCGTTTTCGAGGCTCTAATTACGCGACGAATGCTATAAGGCGCCGTCTACATTAACCCTTCTATAGCGGGAAGCTATAATAGGTAACCTATTACCGACGATATGCTCGAGAAGCTATTATTCCTCCCTCCGCGGAATATCGACGAAGCTAACCTTAACGCGTGCTAGTACCTTACATAGAAGGGCCTTTTTAGGATAAAGGAACTAACGTATAGTAATACTAAGAACGTTGGCTTAAGGCGGTAGCTTATAGATAATATTACGCGGTCTAACATCGCCTTCTCGAAGTAACCGTGCGACTAACTAACGGTCTACTTAAAACGATCGAAAATAGATACGAGAAGGTAAGGTGTTATTATCCGCATCGTAGCGACGGGTATAATAATATATGCGGTAATACACCTTAAGGCCTTATTCGACTTTAATCGATAACTACTAATAGCGCCGCTATTTCGACTTTCTATAGCGGCCTTTCCGAGGTAGGTAGTAGTTAGTCGCTTGTAAAGAAGACTATAAGAGCTTAGACTTAAGGCTTAGGGCTATACGGGGCACTTACTTCGCTAGGGAGGTGCGGTTATAGCAAAGTAGCGTAGGGTTTCCGACTACGAGTTATAGTACTTAGGGCGGTAGAAGTTAGACGCCTTTAAAAGATACGTCGACCTTACGAATAACTATGAAGTAATGCTAGAGTTAAGTTAGAGAGCATAGATAGGCCTTACTATGGCTCGAAGGATTAATACCTAAGTACCTTATCGTTATCGTGTTAGTTAACTTTACTAGCGCTATTACTAGAAAGTAGCTTAATCGACTTAACTCGCTAAGCGCGCTATCGCTATTAGTTAGGGGCCTTAGCTAGGCTCCGCTTAGGCCTACTATAGTACTTATTTATTTACGAGTATACTATAGTAGCGCCTTCACCCCCCTAAAAAACCCTCTACTATGTTATGTGAAAGTATCGAAGGCCGTAGGGCATAGATAGGTAGGTCCGTATATAAGGAAGAGATAACGGCTCCCCTCTCCTATAGGGAACTTAGCATCCTTCTTCTACCTACCGGCCTAAGGTACTACCTACACATTGTTAGTACCTGCCCTCTACGCCCTTATGTATTTAGTTTAGATAGCGCACGTTTTCAACGTTGCTAGGGCCTACTATAGTACTTATTTACTCACGAGTATACTATAGTAGCGCCTTTACCCCCCTAAAAAACCCTCTACCATGTCATGTGAAAGTGTCGAAGGCCGCAGGGCATGGATGCTGCTCTATACGACGACCCTCGACAAAACTTCTCCTTCTGCACGACTGAACAAGCTGCGTTACGCCCCAGCCTGCTGGATGTACTACTGTACCTTGCATGTGCACGAGGGGGTAAGTTAAATCCTAAGGCATGTGTACCTAGATCCGTGCCGACACACGCAGCTTCCTATTTAGACTTCTCACTTCTTCCGTGGACGCTCATCGATGATCGAACCTCGAACACACACTTCAAGTCACCCAGCTCTGCCTCAGTATGTCGAGTGGGCTGGCCTGCTATAACGCGGAGACGACTTGGTACATAACATATAGCCGTGTAATCCATCGTCCGAGAGGCTCGAATTGAATGGCACATTGTTGCCACGAGGGGATCTTCGTCCTCGCGCAATGCTCTTGACGCCTTCGCAAGGTGAACATGGCAAAGTCGTAAAGTTGACGTGGCTATTCGGCAAGAAGACCTTGGCGAGGGGCGTGGTCATCCGGATGTAATACCTCTACTGCATGGTTGCGGCGAGTGCTCGCGTGTGACAAAGAGAGGAGCACATGGTGGTGTCCGTCTACATTCGTTTGATAGGTACATATAGGAGGATGCTGGGGCATACGGCATATCCCTTTGAAGGTCACGCCGGAGATTCTTGGCGAACAGGTCGGTCCACAATTCGTCGAAGAAGTGGAGCAAAGCAGCGTAATAACCTTAAGTTAAGGTTACGAAAATCAGGACGAGGATCGGAGAGCCGTGCGCCAATCCTGGAGTTCATCACATTCGAGAGTACCAAAGGCCTGATGATGAACAGGCACCTTCCACAACTTGGAGTCTTGATGAGGACCTTGACAAGGCACTTTCCACAACTCTCGTCTCAATTCCGCGGAGCTCGAGAACAGATCACTGATCAGACTCTGCCTTGGCAGAAAATATCATGTGAGTTCTGCCTCAAGGCAATTCGGTTTGAGCGTTGACTATGCGTTCATGCAATCGCCCGGGTCCAGCTGCCTGTGCGCTCATACAAAATTTACAAATTCTGTCTGTTCATACAACATCCCCCTGTTTCGCTCCACTTGTGTTCGCGAAGCACAACCGGGTATGTGACTGTCAAAGGGATCCTGCCTGCCTGCCGCGATAGTATCGTGCTCGGCAAGAACAGCCTCATCTGGTTCGACAGCGATATACTCGGCAGTCTCGGCAGCGACTATCGAGACCGCAAGAGACGTTTGCCGCGACAAGACAGGCACATAACATTCAATGGTTCTCAAGCCCTGCTGTAGGCTGGTCTTTGTTACGCTCAATGAGAACAAGCACAGCAAGGGCTTGAACGGCACTTTTTATGATTTCAAGAAGTAAGCTATTAAAGTTAGCGTCTTCTAACTTTAGCGAATTGCAATATTGCGGACAACTATCGAGGATCGTGCTCTCCGGCGCCGGACAGTTTCTGGGATCCTTTTGCCTGGGTTCAAGGTGGAAGCGTGAGGAAAATCAGGTTCATTACGGGCGGCGCGCATAGTCTAAAACATGGCCTGAGACGTCTCGAGCATGGACAAAAGCAAAGGCTTAGTACTGTAGCGTGGAGAAACGGCGCAGCTGTGATATTAAGCCTTGAGAGTTGAGAGGCTCGATTAAGCAAGATAGCAGGCTGGGCTATCCCTAACCTATCAGATATTAACTTATACGGGGTACTCCAGACCCGGGAAAATCGCAAACCTTAAAAGCAAGATACCTATTGGGTAAAATAGGGGTCTACATGAAAATAGGATATAACTGCTAACAGTTAGAATAGATCCGGATCGCTAGGATAGCCCGGCTCGCTTGATCGAAGAATGCAATCCGGATAATTCGCATATCGCCAGGATGGACACACAGCGTTTGAAAGCTACTGAGCCTTGTGCTCACTTATAAAATCTCCTATATAAAGATGGCTATCATGGTCAAACCTGGCGATCACCTACCGATAACTTGGCGATAGAATAACCCTGCGGCTAGCCGGACAACATCAAAACACTCGCGCGTCATCGGTGCAAACGCTCTGAAGAAGCAGCTTTAATTAACAAAGCGTGCTGCGCAGCGAAAGTGCTGTCGCAGACTCTTGAGGAGGTCTTCGGACAGACTTACTTCATGTAATGGCATCTGCGATTTCAAGAAACATGCGGCGAAAGAAAAGCGTGGGACTTTCGGACGATGAAGATGATTGGAGTAACATCTCTGATCAAGCGTCACGCAAGCGGGCCCAGAACCGTTTGGCCCAGAGAAGACACCGTATGTTAGGCCTTGTTTTGTGTTACTTGACGGAATCGTACGTGACAGATGCACAGGACAAATTGTTGGAGAGAAGCTCCAAATGCTTGAACAGCTTACTGCACAACAAAAACATGCACAGCAAGTGTCGTTATGCTCTCGCCCTGAGGATCTCGGATCTCAGACTATATGGTCGACTTCGAACGGTTCCGGACAGGACGCGGGCTGTGCACCGCCTATCACCAAGTTGGGAGAGCTGGGTCCGAACAATAGCACAATGAGTGCTCCCCCGACAGGGCCTGCTACGGTCAACGAAGACCCTTTCAACCAAAACACTTTTCTGTCGGATAATCTAACCGAATCGATGGTCGCCACGCACTCGAATCCGCAGTCCTTCCCTTGGGGACAAGGGAACACAGATGAGGAGCGTGCTGGCAATAAGACACTACAATCATACACGGCCAATCTCCTCGGCCGAGGCATGACATACTCGTCTGCCAACACACATGGAACATCTGACAATTGCCACTCCGAATTTTGTCAGAACACATCACGCTTCACTTGTTCTGCTGCACAACAGAGCCCTTCAACAAACTACTTTGAAGCACCCTCGATAAGCATACCGGGCCTCCAACCCATTTCGGAAAGCGGCCGGCCATCCAGCAGCTCAACACAAAGCGCCCAACGTAGTAGGTCATTAGTGGATTCTTCGCAACGGTCTTGGGGGAGTCCCAGCACATCGCTGTCTAGCAACGACAGATCACGCATGTCCGATTCCTCTATCGATTCGTCAAATTCCCGCGGCGCACGAGTGGAAGGTGCCATTGAAGCCATCCGGTCTTTTGGCTTCGACAGCATTGATGATCTTGCTACGCAATACTATGCTGGCGATCTCCATGATCGTCCCAACATTCTACACAGACGGCGACTGTCACGACGGCGAGGCCTCATCGACCTTCTCCGCGCAATCCGAGAAGACGCCGACACTACCTGGACGGAATGGGAGGCCGCAACTTACAAGGACGAGATCGTCCGATCAGCAGAGAAAGTCCTTGATGATGAGATCTGCCAATTCATCAAGGTTTACGGACTAGGCGAGAACTCGAATGCAACGCATGAAGAGAAGAAAGGCATGTTTCAAAACGGGGTAAGACGAGAGCGCGCAAATCATGCAGCCATTGATCTTGTCTTTTTTTGAAGGTTACATCTTGCTGACTCCTCTTCCAGCTGCCAACCCTCTTCGGCTTGCTAAGTGTCCTCGAGCTGTCCGCTCAAACGCGCGGCAACACTGCCCGCAGAGCAATGACTATCGAGGCAATGAGCTTGCTTCTGTACGGTACAGTCTCACCCGGACCAGAAAACTCTTGCATATAGCCAAAAAGCGAGAGGTTCTGCATTGCAAGACCACGCCTGGGAGTCCACGGCCTCGCGATTCAGTAATAGTTATTCCCCCGACCAGAGATGGAAAACAGGATTGGTGTGGATGCGATGGTATCTGGCCAATACACCCCACAAAGCGCAGCGACTGATCCCGGTCTCGTCAAACTTCTTTGACACGTCCAAGCTGGTGACGATATACGCCTTCGAGCGTCTTATGGTCCGAAAATATCCCTCGCTGACTTGATCAGCACTCGCGACTTCTCACATACTGGCCAGCCCGGTCCGAGGCCCTCGCTATATATCCTACCGACTGATATTCCACCGCTGTTCTCAGCGGAGATGGTACCTTAATGATAGCATATGTGTCAGAGATATCAATCAGAAGAAGAGTTTGTGATTTGAGGCATGAACGGTGATGCTTATTGGAAGGAAAAATAATCAAGACTAGTTTGTACTTGGAGGAATTCATGGAATGCGAACCACAGAAGATTGCATCGACCTGGGCGGAAACACGGTTCGAGCGGCCACGATGCAGAGACTGGCGCCGGGGCCTGGAAGGTTGCTTTATCAGTTATGGCGTAAGAAAGATCGGAGACTGATGGGAGAGTACTCAGCCACCAAGTACAAGCACACATTAGCTACCTGATGCAACGGTATGCCACGCAGGCATCGCTTCACTGTTGTGGGATTGCCGATAGCCTTCGAATGCTATAGTTCTCCTTGGTCTTTCAGACTACATGTCGTGGCTGCCGTGCGTTGGGAGATAGAAGTTACATCGCAACGTAAGCGAGTTGTTTCGTAACAGCAGCATCCCCCTCCACAGTGAGCAAGTCTCTTCACAGATACCCTGTGCTTGTACAGCGACCGAACATGACTGCCGTCGCCATGCTTTGATGGACAATCCAAATCCCCATCCTTGGTCCGAGTACTGCCGTTGAAAGTCATCCTAGAATCTTCTCCGACTCTGGGGCCGCGTGCTCGACAAGCGCTCGTCCCGGTAAGATAGTCGTTCGAAACAAGAACGAAATTCATGCTTACCCTTCCGAGCATTCCCAGCGTTGTGTGCACTACGCTGTACAATGTCAAGATCCCTCCACAGATTGCATAACTTTTGGCGAAACAGGAGTTGCTGTCCTGTACTATCCAAGGACTGGTTCACAAGAAGGCTCATTTAGGGGAACTCCTGGTATGATTACCGGTGGTAAGACGATTGGATACTTCTCTTGCAAAGCCGACTGGAAGGCAGCAAACGACGTGTTCAGCTCCCTTTTCACGCATACGAATTTTTCTGCAGCGCCGAAGAAGACTCTTTCGCATTCATCCGCTGGTAAGATTGGATCGAGAGTGCTACTCGCGAGCATGATCTGGCCGCCTCTCATGACCAATTCCAGACTTTCTGTAGGGGAGAATATGGCTTGCGAATAAACATCGAGTTCCTCGTCGTCATCGTCGTCGCCGCCGCTCCAGACAGCAAGGTCAGCTAACTTGTCCACCTCCAGAGATCCAATCTGGTTCTCGAAACCGGTGGCTCTTGCCGCATTGATCGTCATCATCTGCCACAACAGTTTCGCTTCGATCGTTGTGTTATGTTGCAATTTCATCGCTGCTGCCCCACAATGCGCCTCTCTGGACATGGTAGCAGAGCCGGTAGGGAGCCAATCCGTGCCTAGAGCCACATTAATCCCGATTTCGAGGAGATACGTAACATTCAATGTGCTTCCGTAAAGCGCGATATTGCTACGCGGCGACCACACCACCATGGCTCCTCTGCTCGCGACCAGGTCGAAATCTTCCTTGGTCAGCGAATTGGCCTGGACCATGACCAGGTTGGGAGCGACAATATCGACACTGACGCCCGACCCATCAGCACGCGCTGTCGTGTCGAAGGTTCTGCTTGACAAACATCGGAACTCATTCAACGCTTCAGCACTAACTCCTTCGCCAACGTGTGCGATGTAGCGATTCAGCCCATCCGTTGCTCCTTGAGTGACGGCATTCGGACCATAGTCGCAATCACCCAGGCGCAGGATACCCGCACGATCGTCAAGGGGAAAATTTTGCATAGAATCGGCCGACCCGTGCAAGTCTTCCCCGAAGCCGTAAGCACGGTCTAAGTTCCGTGTGAGACCAGCAGCATAGCCTTCGCCGACGATGGACGTAGTGCCTGAGAACAGGTGACGAAGCTCGCCCCACACTGATGCATCGTGCTCAGAGCCAGGAATCACCTGTGGTTCGATCTTTGGTTTGTTCTTGTAGCCCATTCGCCAATCGTGGCGGGCTCCAAAGTCTTGGCTCGTACGTGGCAATGGGCAGATGAGAGAGTACTCGATATGCTCGTGAGCGTTAATGAGCCCTGGGGAGATGACAGAACTTCCGCAATCGATGATGGTGGCGGCGCCGCATCGGTTAGCGTCAGACCCGTACTGCTTGCCTATATCTATGATTTTGCCGTTACGAATATGCACGTATCCATCTCGAAGAGGTCCAGATGGTGAGACGACGATGCCTCGAAGGATAGTTTCGTTCCTTGCCCCGTGCCAAGTAACGACACAACAAGAAGCAATGACAAGATGAAGTAGGCCGAATATTAACCAAGATATACGAGGCAGCATGTTAAGGCACCATTGCTGATATTCCGGCCCCGACCAAGCAGTGATGAGTTTGGTATCGAGGAAGTGGTGTGAGTGCGGTAGGGATTGGAGTAGAGAACAGCGAAGATGCATGCAGACAATAATGTATCATATGGTGCGGCCTGCCGTATCATAGCGAAGACCAGCTGAGCGTGATTTCGTTTCCACTTTCCAGCCACCTTGCTCGACATGGGGTAGTCATCACTGCGAGTCTGCGGCCTGCCGTAGCGAAGATTAGCTCAGCGTGATTTCGTTTCTAGCCTCCTTGCTCGACATCCAAAAGGTAGCTTCCCGGGAACCCAGGTTGCATCGTACCTTGTCATTATTGCCTTCCCCGGGGTGAATACAGTCAGTCTTCAGACCGAATGCCAGCCGCCAATCCAACCACGCGCCAGTCCTGCGGGGTTGAGCTTGTCTAGGACGAGTATGTACAGTACAGCGTCTGCAAGCATCCTTTGATTAAGCTTGACCTACCAACAAACAATTTGACGAGCAAAACCCTGACTAGAGACCTTCAATCTTCTAACGTTAGCCCTCCTGTACAGTACTCACAGACGCTGTGTGATCGCCGAAGTCTCGACGCCGAGAGGTTGTGCAAACACGCCAACTGACTGGAAGATTGAAATGGCTGTGCGAACAGTAGCTTATGATCCGTGTCCATAGAGCTAATGGACTAGTGCCTTTGGGATACAGGTTCAAGACCATGCTAGATCGAACACTTGGTCGACTCGGAGCTAAAATTGCTGTTGTTTTGCTGGTTGCTTTGGCGAAGAAGGGGCAGGCCACGAATGCGCCGTCGTCGTCCTCCCGGCCAGTAGCGGCACAAGGGTGGGAGTCGGCTGCAGGTGCAGAAACAACGACCGTCTTCGCGTTGACCGGTGATACGACCATCAACCGGCGCCTCTCAACGTTTCGAGGGCCGGGTGTCGATGATCTGTTCGGCCTGGTTCGCAAGGCCGACGTTGCTTTCACCAACCTGGAAACGTTGATCCACGATTTCACCCTTCCGGGAGCACAGGAAACCGGCGGGACATACATGGGCTCACCGCGTTGGATTGCAGATGAATTAGCCTGGGCCGGATTCGACCTGTTGGCGCTGGCGAACAATCACGCCAATGATTATGGTGTCGAAGGAATGCGCAGCACTGTGGCTGCGCTGTCCAGAAACACAAATCTCGTGTATGCTGGCGTAGGCGAGAATCTTGCGCTGGCCCGCAAACCTGGTTATCTGGACACGCCGAAAGGTAGGGTCGCGTTGATCTCGGTGTCGTCGACGTTTCCGCCGCCCATTATCGCCGGCGCGCAGCGTAAAGATATGCCCGGCCGCCCAGGCTTGAATCCGTTGCGTCACACATTAACATACACCGTGCCCCAATCGACATACGACACCATCGCTGCGCTACGAGGGCCCATAAACCAGGACATGGGCGACGTTGAATCGGCTCCGCTGGCCTTCCACGGTGCACAGTATGTCGTCGGCAACAAGATCAAGATCAGCTCCAAAGCAAACGAACATGATATCAGGGAATTACAGGCAAGCATTCGCAACGCCCGGCAGCAGTCGGATTGGGTGGTCGTAAGTCTTCATGCGCACGAAGCAGCTGATCCGACAGATCTGCGAATGCCGGCCGAATTCGTAATCGAGTCCGCGCGCGCCATGATCGATGCCGGTGCGGATGTGGTCGTGGGCCACGGTCCTCACATCTTGAGGGGCATCGAAGTGTACAAGGGGAAACCGATCTTCTATTCGCTCGGGAATTTCATTTTCGAGACCGACCTCGTCGAGCTGCAGCCCGCAGACAGCTACGAGCTTTGGGGCCTTGACGGCGACTCATTGCCAAGTGACTATTTCAACAAGCGCTCGAAGAACGACACGGCACGCTTCTCCGCCGATCGAAGATGCTGGCAGTCGGTGGTCGCAGAAGTTCTATACGATAACAATCGTACATTACAGGAAGTGCGCCTGCACCCGGTATCGATGGGCTTCGGCCAACCGCGTCTCAGGCGTGGTCGACCGTATCCATCGCCGGCCAACGAGACCCAGCAGATCTTTGATGATCTGAAAGACGCCTCCGCGGCCTTTGGTACTAGTGTGTCTTATGAGAACGGTGTCGGCAAGCTCTTGTGGATAGGGTGACTTGGTGCGCCATGACCTGATAGATAGAACATGCCTACTTTTTTTTTCACATTCCCTAGGGCCCGTCCCCCATTCGGGCGCCTGTATGATCGTATGCTTCGCATTTGTTCCTACGAGCCAGAATCCAACGTCTCTAGTTCTACTCGCGAGCCTCCGAGCCTCGATGACCCGGCGAGATTCGTCTCTTGTTTTGTTTTCTGATGCTGTCACTTCGAAAGGAAGCTTGTGCACCTCTTCTATATTGTTCATGTGTCTGGCGTAGCAAACGGCGGTCGGTTGCGAGAGTCGCGGCGCTTCTTGCTGTAGCATGTTGTGCCCATTTTAGGCGTGGAGGAGGAGATTAAGGGACGTGTCGTTGGCCTTGGCACGCGCTTTCTACGGTTTAGCTTGTGTATATACCTTCTTTAGAGTCGTGTTCTATTAATATAACCGATTTAACATTATATCTTCTCTCTAATGATGTTAAAAGTTTTGTAGTTAGTATAGTTTGTCTAGTCCTCTACTTAGGCATAGACTCTATTCTATTGAAATATAATATACTATAAAAGGTTTTATCCATAGAACTCTAGGAGTTATGAAATATCTGTAGATCTATTTCAAGTTGCTTGCTTCTTATAGTATTTAATACTCAATCTAAAGAAGAAGTAGCTAGCTATAAATAGTAAAGCTAGAGCCCGAAAGAAGAATTCTAACTTCTAAGTATCTGTAATACTTAGTAACGTATATAGGAAGGACTTGGTAGTAGTACTCTTTCTATTAGCGTAGGGAAATAAGTTATAATCCCCTTCTAGCTATTTCTAGGACTATAGTACTACTAGTTAGTTAGCAGCTAGTTTAATACTATTTGAAAAGTAGTAGTCACACCGTAGTCTCTACGAGTCTTAGTAACTACTAGTAACTAATAGGTTTGCCTAGTATCGCTTAGTAGCATTCTCTAGCTATTTGGATAGTACTAGGCATATAGTAGCTGTATAACTATAGATCACGATATTTTAATAATATAGGATTATATGATCGGATACGACGATTCTTTCAAAGAAATTACTAATACAATCGCACGGCTATGCGACATAGATTAATTTGATAAAGTACTAGTATAGAACGCTAAGATGCTTCTAAATCCGCGCCAACGTAGTACTAGTATTGCGAAGTCCTCCTCACAAACGTTACCAACCTATATCCAGCTAACTTAACGAACAGCGGTATAATCCCCCCACTAGTGCGGTCGGTAGCCATTAATGCTAAAACAAGGGGTTTCGTTTATCTCGATATAATCGCCCGCCGTAATGCTTACTAACCAGGCGGCCTACCGTTCGGAAAACAGTGCTTAGCACGGCGCTAGAGCTCCAGTTGCGTCTGAGGACGTGTCGTGTTTCTGAAGGGATGCTCCTCCTTATCCTCTGCATTATTTCGGCTTGGATTTGGTCAGATCCATTTTCCAGTCACAATACCAAGAGCTTAAAGATTCAAATCTCTACAGCACCGGAGCTACTATCGCACACGATCGACTCTGGGAGAATCGTGTTGCTACTTGGGCGATCCGAGGCCGATCTCAACAATACCGACCCAAGATACACTACAACAATATTTTTCGGCAAGAATGTAGACGACTTCTCTGGGTTGGAGGACATTACTTTTTCTGGTGGTAGTGCTGAAAACATAGAAACTGGCGTTTTCGGCTGGCCAATTCCTCGCCTGGACGATGTTCCTGTAGGCACATATTTCATCAAAGGATTCCTGAATGCGTATCATGAAAAGGTCACTAGAAGCGACGGCTCCACGGTCAGCCTCAGATTTCCGTGTGGAGATGGCCAACCGCATGTAGGAGGTGCGGGTAGTCTGAGCACGAATGTGCTGAAGATACACATCGATACAGGCCCACAAACGATCAAGCTTCAGTTCCAGACCATTGTTCCTCCTCCGAACTTCGATGGGATGGAGATTGGAGGATGCTCTCAAGGCAATTACCGCGACCAAGACTTTTTGAAGTATACCAAGATACGAAGCGACGTTTTAAGCAGGTTTTGGAACCGCGACATGTACATTGGCGCAAGCGTACTCCTCCCGTCTGGCTACAACGCCACAGACAGAACGAAACGCTATCCCGTCCTTTACTCGCAGTTCCATTGGCTTGGAGGGCACGGATGGTGGGATACAGATACGAGTTTTACAGATGCTTGGTCCAGAGGCATACTTCCAAAGCAAGGAGAAGAGCCGGAGCGACCAACCCCAGAGCTTATCATTGTCATGTTTAGACATGAGAATCCATTCTATGACGACTCTTATGCTGTCAACACGCCGAATCTTGGGCCCTATGGTGATGCGTTAAATGATGAGTTGATACCTTATCTTGACCAGATGTTCAACACCATTGCGGAACCGTACGCTCGAATACAAGAGGGAGGCTCTACTGGCGGCTGGGCGGCTGCTGCCAATGTCATCTTTCGCCCCGATCTTTTCGGCGCATGCTTCGCTTCCTATCCGGACAGTCTGGATTTTCACAAACACCAGGGCAACAACCTGTACGGACAGTCCAACGCACACATCCGGGACGGTCTGCCAGCTCCTTCAAATCGAGCGATCGACGATCGAGGGGTCCCGTACGTCAGACTCACAGTTGCGGAGGAAAACAAATTTGAGCTCATTTTTGGTACTTCTGGGCGCAGCGCTCTACAAACGGATATCTGGTTTGCTATCTTTGGCGTGCAAGGGCTTAATGGCTATCCTCTTGCCGCTTGGGACAAAGTCACAGGGGAGATATTTCCGGATGCGGTGGAATTTTGGAAGCACATGGACCTAACCCATTACATTATTGACAATTGGGAAGGTAAGCGCAACCTTGGCGAAGCTCTTCGAGGTCGAATCTTTATCTATGTTGGAGGCATGGATAGTTATTATCTCAATGAAGGTGTTGAACAGTTTCGAACGAGGATAACCGAGAAAGGGGGACCAGAATGGACCAATGTGACCATTCTTCCGGGTGAACTACATGGCGGGACCTATAACCTGTTGCCCAAGTGGACATATCTTGAACTGATACTAGACTGGGTTGCCGATCACGCTCCGAGCGGGAGAACACCGCTCTCCACCGAATCTACCGCGAAAACTACACGAGGCAATTTGTGGCAAGACGTGTTAGCTTCTGGAGGACACCAAGCCGCCCTTGCTCGCCAATCACCGCCTCATATTGAGTATGGCAAAAGTGAAGTGTTCATTGCTGGGGTTGGACTCTGGGATCCGGGTGTTGTACTCCGAGCTCAATGGATTGTCGATGGGAACAAGACTGGTGCACCCTTCATCGTCAGGCAGGGGCAAGTCATCACGCATATCAGAGAGAACGTCAAGGAGACGTTGGAATTAGTGGTCACTGGAACGAAACAAGATTATGCTGATGATCAGCGATGGAGCAACAAAATCATGCTACGAGACAATAATGGAGCATTCCGCATGTGACAGCCTATGCATACATCGTCGGTACCTTTTGTCGTGAAGTATTTTTTCCATCCTTCAGAATGAAAATGATGCGATTGAGAGAACCATGTGCCACAGGCTTGGCGAGATGTCCGGACCCAATATGTACGTCAGGTTTATTGCGGTTTCGAACTACGACAAATCTCGGGACGGAGGCCTGGCCATCCATCGATGATACTCCATCCACTGGACTATGCCATCCACAAGACACTCCGCGGCCGGAACTTGTCGACTTCTTGGCCTGCAAGAACTAGACTTGGAAGGGCCATATGCCCTGCAGTCGAGCAGGTGACAGATGATATCGGGTTGCACATTAGTTGCATGTAGAGATGACACGAAGGTTTAGCTGGGTGCACAATAGACGCATGTAAGCTGCGCTTATATCTGCGTCAAACGCGCTTGTCGAGCATGACAGCTCAGACCTGACGAAGAGATCTACGGATGGTCGTCATCCCATTGTCACAAACATTCACTCTCTGACTATGAGATGGTCAACCATGAGTGTTGCACGAGCGATGAAACCGCAATAATGTCAGAGTTTCCACTTCTAACAATAGCATCTGCCTGCGGTCTAGAAGTCACAACGCACTGTCCAGCGAGCATAGGACGACAGTCAGATTTTCTTGGCGTTGTCAGGTTAGCTGCTAGGTACCCTGCGATCAAAGTTTGTTAATCATGAGAGAACACAATCCGGTATAAAGCCGTAGACCCGCGGCGCAGGCTGGGAATGGCCGAGCGAGGCCGGAGGCGAGCGGCGGATAATGAGCAACGGGCTGCTAATCGAGAGACCGCGCGACGTTTCTTTTTCGAGTTGTCCGCTGAGACCAAAACAATTAGCTAAGAAACTTTATCGAACTTGGTCGTCGTGTGAAGTAAATTGAGAATTCTACTTACCTCGCATTCCCTACTATGAAGGGATTTCGCTACGTATTTCTCTACAAGACTTAGTCTTTAGCTAGGTACTATCCATATAATCTTTATAGGGCTACTAGTTAGAGAATCGTAAAGTGTGTAAAATTCTAAATAGGTAATTAATCTAAAATGGAGCTTATAGTGTATACTAGCTCTGTCAAAACGCTAATTCGCATGTGGCTAGTGCCTTACTGCTGCTAGCTAGTACTAGGTTTAAAATTTCGCGATTTCTACCTAGGTCCTAAATTCTAGGTATAATTGTGGAGTCGCGCGATTCTAGTTGTATGATTTCTTACGATTAGAGTCATGTTTATTAATATATTGATGAATATATGTAGAGCTAATACCTAGCGAATACTAGCGAATACTATACGCCTTAGCTAACTCTAAGGCTAGAGTTGTAAGCGTACCGATTATAGAGTTCTCGCTTAATAAGTAGACTTAAATACCAAGTTGTTAGGTACTTTTAAAGTTTACTAGTATTGTCTAAGGGACGCTTAGGGGGAGCTAGTATGGCTAATGCTAAATTTAAGATTTTGTTAATTCTAGGAAAGGTTTTATCAATTTATTATACTCTAGACTTTCAGACTTCTTTATCTTTTCTTTCTTTCTTCTATATACTGTCCCTTAGATAGATATAGACTATATAGTATAGGATACTCTATGAACATTGAAATATAAAATAAGATACAATGCAATATGCGACACAAGATGCTCTAGCTTACCTAGCCCATATTTAGAAGGATACTAGTCTCTCTGAACTAATAATCTTAGACCGCCGCGGCCTTGATTTGATTACTCGCTTTTAGAAACGCTAAGATAAGCGGCTTAAGGTTAGCGCCCGAATCTTAACGGCTTGCTACCTAATGGTACCTATTTAGATAGAACGTCTAAACGCGTAGGTAGAGTAAATTATTCAGTACTTTACTAGTTACTATTAAAATAGTAACTAGCCGAAGTAGGTACTATTAATCGAATTCGCTCTTAATAATTAAGAATCTACTACGGCTTAGATTACTCCGTTTTATACTACTACTAGTTTACATCCTCGTACTAGTATAGAACTAATCGAGATCGAGCTACAGCGACGAAAACGACGATGCGACAGGTACATGTAGCGATGTGAACATAACGAGTGAAGGAGGCAAATCAGATTTCCCGTTCGATCCAAAGAACGAATTGAGAAATGCGGCTAACGAAAGACTGGCATCACGAAATCCTCCTTGCACACGTTAATGCTACGACAGGCAAACAGCACTTTCAGATTGTTCTTCAGCCTCGCGGCAGGCAGGTATTTGCCGCGCTCGATAAGAACAAGCACAGTAGGGGTTGAACGATAATTTATTTCTAGGCCTACACTATGTCATGAGGCTTCAAATCGGACCAACACATGCCATACCAACATCGAACCAACACATGCCCTACCATCGACCCTAGAAGTAGACAGGCGCCGTAGCAAACCTAGCCGCAGTACTGGTTCATCAACAACCCTCCCATCCCCACTTTTAGTATACATATACCTATACATAGCCCTCACATAATCCACGTTGGAACCGCCACAGCATCTCAACATACAGCATATTCTGCAAGTAACATCACTCAGCAGATCGACTCAACCGAAGCAACATGCATTTCGCTAAGCTTTGCTTCTTAGCCTACGTCGCTACGGTCAGCGGCCAACCCATCACCAATGAGTAAGCTGTCTTGGCTGCGAGGATACAATCGCGTACGATAGATTAGAGGATGCAAATCTGACATGATGATTAGAAATGGCCTCGGGTTCCGCGATGTCATTGACCGCCGCGATGTTGTCGACCGCGATGTTATCGACCGCGATGTCATTGACCGCCGCGATGTTGTCGACCGCGATGTTATCGACCGCGATGTCATTGACCGCCGCGATGTTATCGACCGCGATGTCATTGACCGCCGCGATGTTATCGACCGCGATGTCATTGACCGCCGCGATGTCATCGACCGCGATGTCATTGACCGCCGCGATGTCGTCGATCGCGATGTTATCGATCGCGATGTTGTCGACCGCCGCGATGTTGTCCACCGACTTTAGGATCCCTCAACTATCACGAACGACTTCATGGCCCTCGAGATATCCCGGATTGATCAAATTTGATACCGGACCAGCAACTAATGGGTATGAGAAGGGGTATGAGAAGAGGTATGGGAAGAGGCTTGATGGTATGGGCAGAATGGCAAGCTTGAGAAGTAACGACATCTCCTTACTATTGTAGTATGTAGTACGTTTGGTAGGATATTTTTGTAACTAGTCAAGACAGGGGCCTCGAGGCAATATATCCTGAATCTATTCTTAGTATCCGGGACTGAAAAATTGGTAAGCAATGGTCTCTATAGCGTAGCGGAGGACGTGTCTCTGGTGTTCCTTTGGCTATATTCTAAGGCTTCCCGTAATAGCAGAAAACCAACACGAGGGCTCATATAAATTGTTGAAAAAAGAATCGTATGGATATATCCTCTACTCAAACTTGCCTCATGTAGGCACGAAGCAGAGTAAAATCTATCTAGAAGTCAGGGAAACAGGCTCACTATAGGTGAAGACCGATCGTGCAAACCATTAACATTTCCTACCACGGGCTATCTAGCCCCTTAAGCAGCGTCTTATAAACCTCTTCACTATCTGATTGATCTGCTTTTGTTCGATTAAGAAAGCATCGTGCCCTTCCAAGCTATCTATCGTTTCCAATTGGGCATTCGGGATCGAAGCAGCTAGTTCGCATTGTTCTTGATACTTGTGCAATCCATCACTCTTGATGCCAAGTACCAAAGTTGGCTGCTGGATCATCTTCAATGCTGCGCTGACGGAGCTCGCGCGATCGCGTGCAACGTCGTGCGTGTCGATCTTTCGGGTCAGGACGACGTAGCAATTAGCGTCGAAGCGTTTGACAAATTCCTCGCTTTGATGGCGCAGATACGACTGTGCTGCATAGGTCCTTCCTGGGTGTCCATTCTGCTCCGGTCTGTGTCTTAGATTGCCGCCAGCTTGATCGTGTTGATCAACTTGCGTCTTGGGTGGCACTGTACTTGGTCTCCGTAGCCCAAGATATCCCTTTCCTTCATTATGGGTACAGGATCGTTTCTGGAAGATTTCCATCCCGTCAGACATGCATACAGGAGCGATACTACTATTCGAGTGTCTCGAGCCTTGCTTCCGCCTTCCAAATCGATCTTCCAGGCTGTCCCTTGAGCGGTAAGTCAACAATGCGCTCATCCTTGCCGCGCCGAGGCCGTAGTTCGGAGGATCGTAGCAATCGTAAAAGCCATAGTTGTACTTGCTGTCTGCAAAGATGCACTGTCTTTGGGCTTCATTCCAAGCGATGTTCCAAGCTGAAGAACACGCACTCGTTGCGATAGGGATTATTGTGCGTACGTATTGTGTTCCCAGATAAGCGAATTCGAGAACGTGCATACCGCCCATGCTCCCGCCGATGACTGCAGCAATCTGTCTTACCCCCAGATGGTCCAGAATTTGCTTGAATAGCCGTACATCGTCTCTGACAGTTGCAAGAGGAAAGTTCGGGCCGTAACAGCCATTTTGGATATTACCATTGACGGCGGTCACCGGGCTTGCGGAGCCATAAGGACTACCCAAGCAGTTCATACAAATGACAAAGAATCGAGAGGTGTCGAGAGCTCCGTTGCCGTTGTGACTGAGTAGGTCACACCACCAACTCTGCACATCTGCGCTGCCTGTCAAAGCGTGACACACAACTATTGCGTTATTTCGATCAACCGCTAGTGTTCCATAGCTCTTGTAGGCTACAGGAACATTCACCAGAGTCTCGCCAGATTCGAGCCTGAAAGACTGCACGACAGCAATACGCTGATCGGAGGCAAGCTGCGTAAGCGGGTTCGCAAGCTGATCGCAAGGCTTGCTCCGCTCTATAATACCAAATGTTAGCGGCTGGGTAAGGTATGGCCAAGCACTGAGTAACGGGCTGTGTGTAAGAATCTGCCTACCTACGACGTGGTGGATAAGCGCTTCGCCCGCCATGTTTACCTGCAGAGTAGTGTGTAGCTGCGATGCGAACGAATGTTAGCCTCTAGGTAAGGTATGGCCAAGCACTTAGCAACGGGCTTAGTTAAGCATTTTCGTCCCAACTTCACGGAAACATTTCTACTGGGAGTACTTTGTATTAAGAAGGGGTGGCTTATAAGAGCGGCAACTTAGTATGTAGACCTTCCGGCACTTAGCTATTAGGTAAATATCTTTGCATAATAGTATAGTACGTAAATGTCTATTGAATCTATCTTTACATACTACTTTCCACTAGGTATAAAAGAGATTACTATCTAATAAAGAGCTTAAGTCAAAAGAAAAATAAGAAGCTAAATTTGATATAGTAAACTCCTAGATTCTAGTAGAGAAGATAGATGCATACAACAGTGAAATACCTAGCTTAAATTAGTACATCGTATTAGTATGTTTGTTTCGAATATGCTAGATGGCTACTAGTTAAATGTTGCTTCTAGTAAGTAAACTGTAAAATTAACAAAAAGCTTACTAAGCTACTAGATCTCATAAAATGTTAGGTCCTTATAGACAATAGTAAAGGTTTAGTACATAGGGTTAGAACTAACTAGTAGCTAGATAAAGAGCCAAGAACTACTTTTAAAAGATACTGTTTATACTAGAATAGATATTTATAAATAGGATTATAATCTATTAAGCCAAGGAGAGCTAACAGGTATAAATAGATTATAAACTGTAATAGAAGCTGTAAGAAAATAGAAGCTAAAGTAAGAATAGTAGGTATATTGATCTTCTATGGGTCAGAGCTAAGCCTTAAAGATATTAGCCTATACTAGCCACTAGCATATGGTCTAGCCTGCCTTAGTATTACCTGCTAGGCTGCTAGCTAGACTATATATTCTAATAAAATCTACTTAACACTTTACTAGCCATAGTATATATACCGAAGTCATGTGTAATAGGCCATATCTAGAGAGCTATAGGCTTGCCGGTACTAGATTAGGCAGCTCTTAGCAGCAGCTCGCACCACACTCTAGCTAATACCTAGTTTAGCAATGGAAAAGCAGTACTACATCTCTATAGACAATGAATTTACTAATATACTACTATTACTATACATAGTACATACGCCTAGCTACAGCCAAGAAGAGTAATACTATATCTTAATAAATGATGTATCTGCCAATAGATAGCATACTATGACTACTACATGTAAGTATAGCTAGAATTGCTTTACATAGTATCCAACATCTATCTATGCTTCTAGTATCCAGCTTTACTACAATAAGAAGGACTTCTAGACAGAATATTGTCATTATAAGCGAGATTTAGGCTTTATAATACGAGATATTCTTTGTTTCCGGTATACTAAAAGAACAACATCTTATATTACAATACTATTAACCCACTAAAAGCACAAGTATAATCTAGGAAATATTAAGATTAAATTTAGGAATTAGCTTGTACTAGATCCCTCCCTAGAAATTAGATTTCTAATATTACTACTACTAGTAACACCTAGAACCACAGTTCTATAGTACTATCTTATTTATAGACAAGCTGCCATCTGGCCAAAGAAGGCGCGGATATAACAGAGCCCATGCTCCTAAACTAAACACTACACAGACCAAGCCCAACACAACAGGGCGTTTCACCTGCAGGCGATCATAGCGCTTGGTCGCCTCTGAAGCCAAAATATGCTCGTCGCAATGGTCCTGGAGCGTCGCTTGCTTTTCACTCCACAGTTGTTGGAATCTGACTGTACTAATAACCCAGCATGACTAGCAGTCATTCCATCAGGACTCCATCAGAAGAAGCCGAACACCTGACTCAAATCCCGGCCGGATGAGACTGCGAAACACTGCTACCATCGTCAGCTACGTAGTTAGCTGCCATCCTTCCGGCCTGGCTGAACAGTCTTGGTTCATCTGGAGCATTGGCCTAGCCAGATAATTTTGCAATGTGAGTTCACATTGACTCGTGGCCGGCTTGTGCGCAGTGTTCGACTTCTTCTGTCACCATCTGCTCGGGTCAGAGCGAGCATAACCTGGGAATGTCTCCTGTCCAAAGCTCATGTACCCCAACCCAAGCAGCACCGCTGGAAGGTGTTACGTCTTCGCTTCCCCAGCAAGCAACTCAGTGCTAAGATAGATTGCACACGCTACGGACTGCTCGAGCAACAACGTTCGTACTAGGTATTCTCTTGACTAGGGCAGTACCTTTCATCGACACCTCCTCAGGCTTGCAACGACCGACAGCACTTGACCGATATGAAGGTATGCGTTGTGTTGCCCCGGTCGGCGGATGACGATGGCGAAGCGGTGCAGGTGAGCAAGCAAGACCGAAGCCCTGAACAAGGTCATGGTACTAAGTGATTGAAGCCGGATGTCGCCAACTACATCGATCGAGAAGTGCATTCAGTCCAGACGAAGCTGATTAGGAGGGAGCACGCAATTGAAGACATTGACGACCTAGAGATAGGGAATTTTGATGTCTTCATCAACTACTTGGTATGGCATGGGACACTGCAAGCGAATCATTCAATTTGCTGATGATGGTCTAATGCAGCCATTGAATCTGGAATGGATCGAAACCCTCCGTTACCTAAACACAAAGTACCTCTTCGGTATCGGCACTGTACCGGACTTCGCACTGGATCTTTACGCCGCTAGTAAAGAAAGTGCGAAGGCCTCGGAGATCTCCTATCAACTGGGCTCGATGCTGCCGAGCTGTGGACGTTCCTTCCAAGACGGCGACTACGCCGTTCTGGTCGTCTTATTCGGTCAGACCCCTTATGCATTGACGCCACTGAGCGCTGGTGGCGACAATGAAGTAAAGTGGACGTGGGCTCCCCAATCGGAGTTGAGCGAGCAGCTCAGGGCAACTGCCGTATCGACGTTTCGACAGATTCGTGCTTCGCACGAGTATCTTGGATATCTGGGCATCAATCTCCATGTGGCTAAGGATTCGGCAGCCATCACTGTCATCAATGTGGATCTTGCGCCACGTCTCTTCTATGCTCAAGGCGTAAGCCCACTCGATGATCTCATTGCACGAACGATTCCCGGAGGACACGCAGCATTTTTCGAGATCCTATTGTCTACTCGACTAGCCAGAGTCCCGCATTACACGCTGCGTAATCAAGGCTGCGCGAGACAGCACGACCGACTGGCTCGTCTCTACTACACCATCCTAGACTCGACGAATGTGACGTACAATCGTCTAAGTCCTTTCGTTGGCAAGTACGACTACAACGGAACGGTCCTGGATTGCTGCTCAGGAAGCGGAGAATTCGCTCGCTTCGCAACAGAGAACGGCGTCAAGGCGAAATTCACCGCTTTGGACTACTCAGTCGAAATGACAAAGCTCCCTTGTTCGAAAAAACTCTACGAACAACCCTTCATCATCGGCCCCGTCCAAGAAGTCCTATCAAGCGCCCCCATCCACGACCACGTCGTATGCTTCGGCTCACTACACCTCCTTCAACCCTTCGACTTCGTGTCCACCATCAGCCAGATGTTCCTGCGCGCCGCGAAATCCGTCACTTTCGACGTCGACGATTTGTCCCAGACGTACATTCGGAATTTCCCGGATGCCAGCAGTGAGAAGTGTTGGGAGAAACTTGAGTATAACCACAATCATGTGGCGACCATCTTTCGCTTTCGGACTCCCGTGGGCTGGAAGGCGGTTGTGCATGGTGAGAGGCGTTATGCGTACCATTCGCTTGTTATGGATGAGGATGTGTATACTTATTCGTTCAGATTTGAAAAGGTTGTGGGGAGTGTGGTATAGAGAGGGATATGTTACGGGCTTTGCGGATTAGATTGGGTTAGCTCTATCATATGTAGGTCGGCGTGGAGCGTAGTTTTTACTCTTTTTTTATTTAGGTAGTTCTATTACTTACTTGTGCATGACGAAGACGAATTTACTTATTCATCCAGATTCGAAAAAAGTTGCGGGAAGCGTTATATATAAAAACATTACGGGCTCTGCGAACTAGATCGGGTTAGGTAGGCTTTTTAATTTCGTTACCACTCATTATATCATGAACAAAGACAAAGACATAGAATATCCACTCATCCAAAATTTCCATTCGAAACGACAACGAGAAGCAAGCGTGATATATAAAGAAAACATCGCAGGCAAGGCTCTACGAATCCGATCAAAGTCTTTTCCGTGCATGCCATCCAAGTATTGATACACAGGGCCCATAGCATTTACTAAATAAGTTCCATCTATCTACCCACGCGCAACATCGGGAAACCTAGACCAGACCATCTTAAGTACTCAATTTGACATCAGCACGCAAAGCCGCGACCGAGACATTATAGGGATCTGGATCGAGGGCGCAAGTCGACAATTGAGCTTGTGCCGAGTCTGAAAGTTCGGAGATGAGGACTCTAATGGACTTGAGTTGTTGCGAGGTCGGATCGGGGAGAGGATGATGATTGACAGGAGGAGGAGGAGGAGGAGGTTGAGGAACTTGGAGATCGCCTTCGCGGATTGTAGCCGTGGCCGTGTCTGGAACATGGAGGGTTCAGCATACGCATGGCATGGTACTAGGAGGATGAGTCTTACCGTTCGTATATGTGAGGTCGATATGTGTGACTGGGTTTAAGCCTCGTTCGCGACGAATATATGACAGGTAAGCGGCACTCATCATGGTGGCGGGGATGCTGTGATCTGGTAGGTTGCTAGTCATGTCGTTGAGGGATTTTCTGCCTTCGAGGAAATCCAGGGCCTCGTGTAGCACGCCTCGTTTGATGTGCTCGACGTAAAGCCCGGTGGTCTCGCTGTCGTAGCGTCGATCTAGCTGGCTTACTGTGTATGTCTTAAGGGGTTGGCTGTCGCCGAGGACACCGCAGTTGCGCCAGGTCTGGACCTCGAAGTGGTTGTCGCTGCCGAGTTCGGCGTTGCTGGGCTTACTGCGATCGTGTTTGTCGTTTGCTTGACGTGAGTCGATCACAATGGTTTGGAAAGGTCCGCTTCTGATTTCGTGAGCTTCGTGCTTCACCCTCCCGCAACCTTTGTATAGATCGGGGTTAGAGCCGTGATTGATCCAGTCTCGGCGGGAGAAACCTGTGTGCAAGAGGTTCAACTGCGCCATGCCCGTCACATGGTTGTTCCTCTTGAAGGTGATTTGGAGCATGGCGTCGAGTTCTCCCATGTCTTTCATATGGTGGCGGAGCTCGTCTGCGCTGTACTTGGCATGCGAGTTGTAAGCGTCGCGACCAAGAGCTCGACTGTGCTCGTCGTAGCTCAAAGCAAACATGAAATCGTTGGGGCGGAAACAGGTGGCAACCATTTCAATCTCGTCCGGCCGTTTCTCGGGACTCCAGCCTGCTTCGAAGAACTTGTAGCATGTGTCCAAAAAGTGATATCCACTGTGCGATATCTTTCCGTAGCCGTATCGGAAAGGATGGTAATGCTGGTCGACAATCTCATCAGGCAAGCGCCACTGACCATCGCAGTGTGTCGAGACCAGGGATGTGACTGGGCAGCCTGTTTTCTCGCGCACTTCGGTGATGAACTTCTTCGTGCCGAGAAAGCCGGGATGATAACGGCGGTGGCTGTTTACAAGGAAGATGGTTCTCTTACGTGTCTGGAGCTTCCGATAAGCGGCTAGAAGCTCATTGTAATCGTCGGCGATGCCAATGGCTTGTGTCGGGGAGTTGAGAGCATCTTTTCTTGTTGATATAGGCTTGTCCATGATAACGTGAAGGCCGAGACCAATGGCCCAAAGACCATACAATTTGTGGCGTTCCGGCTCTGTCGACACGATGATGCAGTCAATCTGCAGTATTTGCACAGCTGCGTTGAGTTGGTCTTGTACATCCATTGGCATCGAATGTGCGAATTGTGGCACGAGGATGAGTTTGGCTTGCGGTAAATGCTCCATCGCGTATCGTTCCACCTGATTTCTATTCGCGACGATGTCCACTGCTGCCACAATTTCACCTCGCCCCTCCGCTGCTAGATCTTTGAAGTGCTTTATATAAGTTCGCTTTGCATGGGGGCCAATGCCTAGTTCACGTCAGCCACCGACCATGAGCTCGCTGTGACATCCGTTACTTTACATACCGACCAGCATAAATCTGAAACCCATCGTACTGGAGCGAGCCATGATGTCTGATTCGGCGATGAAAAGGGTGTGTGGCGGCTCTTTGGGTTTCGTAGGTGAAGAGAGAGTGGCATTCGGGTGGTCGAGATGGTATGCTGGAGATGTACGAACCAATCTCGGTTGGCGTTCTTATTCTCGAGCCGATTTGCCCTCTGCGCGAGGTGACTCTGCAGGTGTAGATCTCTCAATGTCGCGAACCGTTGCATAAATGGAGATGAGGGCTATCCACAGTGCTGACCAGTCTGGTTTCTGTGAAGGCCTGCAAGAAGGGTAGACCCTGATGAGAGGCAGGCTCACTGTGCGTAAACACTGCTATTCTTGTCGATGTTGCACGGCCCCCAAGATGTCTTGACGTCGTTTCCAGTAGTATGGGACCGAACGTGTTCGGTCAACCCCCGAAAGGGCATCTGAACCAGAGTTCATCATTCACATCCATGCCGATCACGGACGCAACGAATGGACGGGCGAACGGATAGATCCTTGATATCTATAGTTGGAACTTGGAAACGCATGCGCGTGTGCAGCTGACAAGCAAGTCTTAGCACAGTACAGTCATCAGGGCAGAAAGTTGGACTGGGAGTGGTTCGGCCCGTGCGCTGATGCAAACCTCGTCTGTGCACAAGAAAGGAAACAGCGACAGGACAGGATGAAGGGGGACGCATCGAGAAAACTGGTTTTCATGTTCATGCAATATCATGTTTCATCCACACAATGGGACCAGCGATGCTGGATCTCGCCATACATGATTTTCCATAGTCGTGCTCTCAGCCTTGCGACAAGGCTGCAGGGCGCTTTCTTCGACGGAAGCACATTGATGCTTTGACCCTTGTAGTTGATCTCGGCTACAGGGGTGATGAAGAAAGCGGTGCCGCAAACGAAGCACTCGACCATGCGAGCGTTGTTGACCGCATCGATCAGCTCGTGAATAGAGAAATTCCGTTCCACGACCTCCAACTCGTTCGCGAACAGCTCGTTCACGATATCGAGAACGCTCGCGCGTGTCACGCCAGGCAGAACCACTCCGTCTTCTAGTGGCGCAGTAAGAAGTTGTGCGCTGCCGCTATGTTTCGGCTGGATCACTGTGAAGAAGTTACAGGCGCCTGCCTCTGTGATGAATTCCTCGTTGCCAAAGAGCCACAAAATCTGATCGAATCCGCGACGGGCAGCCTCGGCGCTCGCCACAATGGAAGGCCCGTAGTTGGCACCCAATTTGCAGTTCCCGAAGCCACCGGGCCATGCACGAATGGTTTCTTTATTCGACGCAACGAGTCGAAGGCCTAGGTCTTTCTTCGGTTTGTTCTCAGCATCCCCAGGAGGAGGACCCAGGCTCCCGCTCGGTTGATCGAAGTCGGGGAAGCAAACGAGGAGAATGTACAGGAGCGCCTCGCTTGCTTTCTTGATGGCTAGTGACGGTTGCGTGGCAATCATCGTTGGGCGTACGTATAGATACGTGCCTACGCTGTCCTTGGGCAACCATCGTGGTGCATCAATCGCGGCGAGTGCGTCGATGAGGAGCACCAATTGTTCGGGCGGAAAGTCGGGCAGGGAAACGCGGGCAGCAGATTTCTGCATTCTTTTGGCATTGAGATCCGGCCGAAAGAGACGGAGCCGACCATCTACACCCCGGTACAGCTTCAGACCTTCGAAGCATTCCATGGCGTAATGGAGGGTCGCAGCTGTGGGCGCGAGTGAGAGAGGCCCATAAGGAACCAACTGTGGCGCAAGCCAACCGCCTTTCGCGACGTCGTATCGTGCCAGAATCATGTGGTCGGTGGCTTCGCTCTGTGCCCATAGTTCGGGAGAGTTGGGTGCTGGTATGGCTCGCGGGACTTTCGTGAACTGGTATGTCAGTCGCGATGCGTCTAATGGGCCTCCAGCTGCTGGAGTTTGCCCATTGCATCCAGCAGTGTCCGCAGTCATGATTGAGGTGTGAAACGATTGTGGATGTTGTGTTGGCATGAGTATGGTATGCGGAGCGTTGTAGCTGAAGCTTTCCAGGAGCCTCGTTTCAGGTCTCGGTAGTGATGTCATTTGCCTGTGCTATTCTGGGAGACAGCCACATGCCTGTAAGAAAGTTCTGTCAGCTCGTTGGACAGAAGGAGTCAGACAGATTGCCTATTTCGGTCTAAGTTAATGATGTTCACAGGGAAGCCAGAAGCTAGGTTCCAGGGTTCGGAGCAGCATCCGGGGTTTCGTTATTCTATTCACTTGACGTCGAGCTTGAACGTTTATTTTTTTTTGTTTTACTTTCTTACACGTTCAGTCTCGACTCCTCCAACAACTCGTTGGAAAAAATCTTCTATTCATCATTCATCATGACCTGGTTACTTGAGGGAGAAGCTCCGGAAATCACACCACGAGGTGGCCCACCATATTCTCGTCTCACCGAGCCGTTGAAATTGACCGGCGCACTTGCACGTCATGGGGTCGAGTACCGCGACCTCACTGGTGTTCTGGGGAGAGAGTTCCCCAAAGCAAGTATCGTGGAGTGGATGAATGCGCCGAACGCGGACGAGCTGATGCGGGAATTGGCCGTGACGGGTAAGTAGAATAAAACATCAGGAAAACCCAAGCTCTTCCGTCTGACTTGGGGGAAAAAACACAAAAGTCTCACAAAGGGGCGTCGTGGTGTTTCGTGCACAGGAAGATGTCGACAACGAAGTCCTCAAACAAATCGCTCTCCGGCTTGGAGAGCTCACGGGACGACCGAAGGAGTGCTCGCTGCACATTCATCCCGTGTTCAACAGCGCGCGCGAAGGCTTGGACAAGGACAATCACATCAATTGCGTCAGCTCGGAGGATCGAAAGAAATTGTATAATAGCAAGAAAGCGCAGTCGCACAATAACTGGCATTCGGATGTAGGGTTTGAGGCCGTGCCTGGTGACTATTCGGCTTTTCTTTTGACCAAGAAACCGGAAACGGGAGGAGGTATGTGGTAGCAGATTGGGAGGACGATTTTTTTTTCACATCACTGACTATGATAATAACATAGACACCATGTTCGCATCCGGCTGCGAGGTATTTCTATTCAAAATCCGCGGATCCCAAAACAAAAACCCACAAAAAAAAACCACCAAACTAACTCTTTCCCCTTCCCCTCCAGATCTACGACCGCCTCTCAAAACCCATGCAATCCTTCCTCGAAACCCTAACCTGCATAAACGGCAGCATCGTACGTCTTTCCCATCCCATCCCCTCCCCCCAATCCCTCCCCTCCTAACTCCGTCCAGCCCCTCGAACAAGCCTCCCACACCCAAAACCCAAACCTCTACACCCACCCCCGCGGCTGCCCCCAAAACTCCGGCTCGCACTACCGCCACGCCCAACCCGTCGTCCGCACCAACCCCGTCACAGGCTGGAAATCCATTTTTAGCATTGGCCAAAACACGCTTTCGATCGCCGACGTCACGGAAGAAGAAAGTCGCATGATTTTGGAGTTTTTGCATGGGATTTTGTATAGGAATCATGATGTGACGTGTCGGGTGAGGTATGAGAATTTTAAGGATCTTGGTGAGTAGACGCGAACCGGGAAGGAGGGGTAAAGCTGATGTTTTTTGGATAGTGCTGTGGGATAATCGGAGTGTTTTTCATTGTGTTACGTGGGATTATGATCATCTTGGTGCGAGGGAGGGGAGGAGGGCGTTGGGGATTGGGGAGAAGCCGTTTTTTGATCCGCGGTCGAAGTCGAGGTTTGAGTGTCTTGGGTATTAACGTCTTTTGATGTAGGAATTTGGGGGAA
>LFZN01000297.1:0-35525 GCA_001578235.1 Pseudocercospora eumusae | reverse complement strand
AGCCTCTTAGGTAGGGGCGAGTCGGTCCCTTACGAAGCTAAACTAGGTCGATAATTCGTTCGGAGTTTATCGATTTAGATCCTCTAGGTACATAAGAGGGATTATTCGGTCGATGTACGACTTAAAGTTTCGCTTCCGGCTTATAAACCTCTCGTATTCCCGTTAATTCTAGTCGTACTCCTTTACCTTATAAGAGTAGTACTATATATTAATCTTCTAGTTCTCTAGAATAGTAGTATCGTCCCTAGTAGGTCGTGTTAGAGGCGTAGGAAAACTTAGTTTCGTTAGTTCCGGTATTTTATCGACGTCTATAAGTAAAGAGCCGTCCTAGGTCGCTAATTTCTAGTTATCGCTTATATATTTCTAGAGCTCGTCCCGAATTGCGATTAATTTAGTTTAAGCGTACTAGTTATTATATTTCGACTAGTCGGTATACCTAATTTCGTGGGCTAAAGACGATATCGGCTAAGTTCCTCGCGCGGAGTACCCGTACATGTCGTTAAAGTCTATTTTAAGGTCGGATTTCTCGTTATTATTACGGTAGCGGTCGATAGCTACTAAACCGGGCTTATAACTATTACGTAGGTATACGGATAGTAAGACTTATTTTAGAAGGCGATTTTCTTAGTAGAAATAAGTCTAATTTTTCTACGTACTCGACCCTAACGTATATATACTAGTCGATAATAATAAATACCTAAAACATCCTCGGCCTAAAATAACTCGTAGAGGACGTTACTAACTTATGTAGCATATTATAGCTGCATTAGTGCATCCAGCAACACATTGCCTAGCAGCACAACCCCATTATTGCGTTCAAAAGCCATAAACCTGGAAAATCTTGCGTAGGACCGCAAGAACGAGGTTGGATTCTGTCTCCAACAATCCGACCCTGGGCTCGCGGGCTCGCCGCACCATGGCTTGGTTGGATTAAGTAAGAAAGGGGCCGAGATATCGGAGTCAATTTCCTAGGCGGGGGCGCCCTTGTAGCACGGAGTTGGCACCTTCTCTACGTTAACGGAATTCCGATATGCAAATTTAGCTCTCTTGGACCGCTGCCCGCGACCACTTCTTAACTTCTTCAAACGCGCTCGAATTGCTTAATATTTCGGGTGCACCTTCATCCCAACCTCTGGATGCGCTGATCTTGGCCCATTGGCGCCGACACACTTTGCTCCGGACAGGCCTAGAGTCGTAGAGCATCAAATTGCAAAGGATGACAGCAAGACGGTGGGACCAGCAATGGCATGATGTTGCGAAGTTCGGCCCTACAAAATGCTTTCAGACCGTATATGATTCATCCCCGGTCAAGTCGGTTCCTTCCAGGAACATGGTGGATCGAGCCAAGCGGTAGCACCACTAGGTCTATGTATACTGACCAAGAATGCGAGGTTGTTGAACCGCTACGGCGGCTAGGTTTTCTACGGCGGCCTATCTACTTACAGGGTCGATAATAGGGTATATATTAGTCCGATAACAACCCTCGTTAAAGCCTCATTATCGCATAGTATAGGCCTATAAATAAGGAGTTGTCTGCTAAGTATAACGAGGGTATGCTAGGCCTTATCTAGCGCTAATATCCACCTCTTTTTCGTCGGTCCTATTCTACCTCTTTTTACGCGTTACGTGCGCCTGTTTTCGACCTCGCTATCGCTATCGCTTTCGGTATCGCTATCGGTGTCGGTGTCGCAATATTAATGCTAATGTCGGCGGATTATGCTAGGCATCTATCGCCTAAAGATGTTAACGCGTTGCTTAGTAAGCTAGAGTATAAGCGGCCGGTAAGTGTCGTCGTCGTATCGTCGTGTCGTCGCAAACGTCGCTAAGCGTATTATTATTAGTTTAAGAGCCTATTTCCACCTAACATGTATTACTAAAGGCACTAATTCTTCTACCCTCGAGACCGCGAATTTTGCGTAGAAGTAGATAAAATTCTCTTTAAATCCGGTCGTATAGTACGTAAGCCGCTAGGCGTACGAATAACCGGCTATAAATACGACGAATATCGATCGTTTATAACTAATATCTAGCTCCTAAAGAGTCGGCCGAATAAGCTCTCGGTAGACCTAGTAAAGCGGCTGTTTCGTAGGGTAAAGTATAAGTATCGTCTTTATAAGCGGTTTATAGACTATTAGCGCGATGTTTAGCGCGCTAAGAGTAGTAACGTTAGTATCGCTCGGAAGGTAAGGTATCGTAAGCGTGTCGCGTAGAGGCCGCACGACTACCCTACGAAGTTAACGGTGCTCGAGTTCTATAAGGAGGATTAAAACGCCGAGTTAGGCGTGTTTCTCGATAACATAGTACTAGCGGACTACTTACCTAGGATTGCGACGGTGCTAAGGCCCTTATACGTAGTGCTTCTACCGCTAGATAAGTATTATTCGTACTCTCTCGAGTAAGTTAATACAATCTAGGTAAATAACGGCGTAAAGGCTATTTAGAAGGAAATGCTCGAATTTCGAGTAGGTAAGTGCGTTCTTAGCGGCTTACGTTACGTTACGTATTAACTAATTTCTAGGCTTAAGCACTATCGCCGAGTTAGTTAATGAAATAAGAAGGCCTAAATAAGCGACGGTATAGCGAGACGTAGGTATAGTACGAATAATACGTAATCGCGTTAGAAATACTAACAAGGCTACAATTATTCGAATAAGCGATAAACGTAGGTCTAGCGCCGACTAGTCGATCGACCTATAGTTCTAGTAGGCCTACGAATACTTGTCTACTAAATTTAACATATATTCCCTTAATGCGACCGGTCGCGCCGCGTAGGTCTACGTAGATAAGAAGGAAACGAAGCCTAGCCTCGTTTAGGCTACTACCTAGCAACTTTAGCTCCTTCGTAATTATAGCGGCTTATTCTTACTAGACTTAACGCATAGTATAAACAAGCCTCTCTAGCCATTATTCACTATATACGTCCGCAATTAACACCTCGAGTAGCTACTAGCTAGCTATATGCTTTTATCTTATAAGTAGGCGCCCCTTATTATAAGAGGAATAAAAACCCTCCGTGAACTAGCCTTAATGGACTACTATAATAAGAGGAGACTATACTATAAGAACCCCGGCGGAGTCCCTCTTTCTATATAGCCTCTACACCTTAGTAAGGCTTCTACTAACGATAATAACTACTACTATAAGGAGTAGTCTACATAGATACCTCTTTAGTCGATTATAGACGACTCTGCGAGTAAACAATAAGTAGTTGTCTAAGTACTAGATGATTATTACATTATATAGCGGCTTTGTTAACGCTACGTTATTAAGACATTCGAATGTAACCTAAACCCTAAGCAGTATCTAGTTGCTTTTAAGGCTATGTCTAATGCAATGTTCATCGCTCGAAGCTAAGAAGAATGTACTTACTTTATTAAGAAGGCGCTAAATAGTCTAGACTCGAAGAGTAAGAAGGTAGCATACCTACGTAATAACTAGCCGGCTTCTACGAGCGATCGATAGGCAACATAGGCACGGCTCGGAGACCCGCTTTTAATAGAAGTTCGGATAACATTACTACTAGAGAGCTATTATGCGTACTTAAAGCGCCGAGATAAGCGTTAGATGCGTAAATAGAGCTTACGAGGTACGTATTCGTCCCCTTCTTCTAGTACTATCGGAATTTCATATAAAGGACGTCCTCTCCTACATTTCTTAGTACGGCCGTAGTCCTAAGAACGGCTGACGGCTACTCCCGTAATTCCTTCGACATTACCCGTTCCTTTCCTTCGACATTACCCTTATTACACCGACGCCTATACTAACTATTATTAGGCTTAGTAATGTACCTATTATAGCTCGACGACTATATATGCGAACGCGCACGTTAAAATGCCTAAATCGACGGCTAGGGTTAGCTTCCGCTATAGTAAGATAAGCACTACTTATCGTTTAAGAATCTACCTCTTTCCGTATAGAAGAAGATAGCCGACGAGTTATAGTAGGCACGTAAGGACTAGGCTAATAATAAGCCTATATAGCGTATGTATCTACCTACTAAGGACGCCGACGCGTGTACCGAGTACTTCTACTACTTCTAGTATAGCTATTACCTACCTTGTAAGCACGTCTAGCGCTTTTATCTTAATAGTATAAGCCGGCTTACTCGCACTCGCTATCGGCTCTATATTAGTCGCTTCTAAGGACCTAACTACAACCTTGTCTACCTAGACTAGCATAATAGCAAGCTAATCATTAACGACGATAATTAGACTAGACATAGATAGGTCGTAGACCTTAATAAGCCGCCTAGTATCTATAAGCTCCGTGTAGTAAAGTAATACTTTTAATCTATGTAAGAAGCGGTTACATAAACATTCTTCCGCTTCTATAATAGCTAGGCTTATAAGCCTAACCTAAACGATAATTAGTAGTACGAAGCCCTTCTATAGTAGGTTACTTACTACTCGCGCATAGCTTAATTAGTTATAGACATCTATATGCAATAATAGCTCGAGAAGGGCGCTCTACGCGCTAAATTAATACCTCGTCGTAAAGCTAAGTAGCGCTTAGTTAACGATAGGCCGTTATAACGACCTATGTTTAAATAAGCGACAGCGATAGTACTACCGCTAACTCCACCCTTATTAGCGATAGCGATAGCGATAGTACTACCGCTAACTCTAGCGATAGCGATAGCGATAGTAATAGTACTACCGCTAACTCTACCCTTATTAGTACTAGCACCCTCGGTTAGAAAGGTACCTCCGTAGCGGCCGTACATTATTATTAATAGCTTCGTACTGCCTATCTACGGTCTAGCTAACTAGTACGGCGTTATCGACAACGTTAACTTTACTCTAGTTATTGTCGCTATTAACGACGACGCTAATGTGAACCTCTCGGACCTTAGTAACGATGACGATAATAATGCGCCTTACGTAAGCGACGAGGACTTCTCTTAAGGCCTATCGGATATAGACCTACTAGGCCTATGTCCGTCGGACATTAGCCTACTTTAGTTAACTCTAATTAAGCTAAGTCGTCGATTACCGCTATCTTCGTTAAACGACGCTAGTAAAAGTGATTAACACGAGAACGACGAGGCATTAAGGCATCTACTATCACATGCTAGTAACGCATATGCTAGTAACGCACATGCTAGTAACGACGCACTGTTACATGCTAGTAACGCACATACTAGAGACGACGCACATGCTAGTAACGACACTTCACTCGATCCACTATAGTTATTAGGTGGCTCTACTCATAAGCCTTAACGTCGCCGTTAGAAGCCTTTACTCGAGATGTCGCCTTCGAAACGCGCCCGCGGAAGATTATATATAGATGCACTATATTTACCGCCTAGTACGGATTAGTCCTCTCGTAAGCCGTCTCCTATACTAAAACTACGGGTCTAAGGAGGATAATGTTATTTAGAAGCGATAGCAGTAGTATTACTAAGTGTAGGCGTAGACTTAGTCGTTTTTACGCGAAAACGGCTATTCGGAACGGGGAAAATCTAAGGTAATTAGGTTACATAGGGGGTGTTCGGAGAACCCTAATTTATACACTAATTTACGTGGTTCTAGGGCACTTTGCAGGGTCGTACGGAACCCTTAGGGTGCGCTGGAGCTACCTCGAATTTAACTTCTTGGTCAGTATACTTGGACCCAGCACCACCGCCCATAATCCGAGAGCTTCGGGAGTAGAATTTGCTCAGTGGCAGCATGCGACATGACGAAATGTCTGAAGGAGTGCGTCCATCTGCGAAGCACACAATTGCGAATGTCTTGTGGTATAAGTTCTGCAGTCCCAGCTTCTGGCCCACATATCTCTGCCTCCCCCGTGAGCTGCAATACAACAGCTGAACCGATCATAAACATCGATTCGGGCCACCATGTATCTTCTCTGGACGTCTCTCTGGGCAATGCTCGCGACAATGATATTGGCAGCAGATCAATCGCCAGAAACGGCGCATGCTTTAACCCTACAACACCGGCCACACTCTCGATTCATGTCCTGCCAAAGTTCAGGCGCCAACACAAATTGCGGTGCCTGCTACACGGACAAAGGAGTCTTTCTGGGTTTCAATTGCGATTGCGATCACTTTGTGCGTATCCCATCACCATTCTATCTTTCATGAATAGAACGTTGACGAGCGTGTAGTGCACTGGCACTCGCATTAGTTGCTATTATATACTAGAATCTAACCCTTCGGGATTCGACAAGGTCGCCTGCAGATAGCACGAATGGCACCCGTAAATGTTCGAATTAATCTCGCCCTATGGCGTTCAGTCTTTCTCAAATTCTAATCATTCAACCAGCCGGAGCAGCTCACAAGGCTTCCCAGAGCGCGGAGAGCAGCACGAGACTATCAATGTCTGGTTCAAAGCTCAGCACTGGCAGAAAAGTCCACGAAAGCCTGGGATAAGTAATTCCAACTCGCTCACAGGTCGTGGGATCAGCAACTACATCTACTGATGGTACGCAAGGGGAACACGATAGAAATCAGCTCGCCTGCTGCAGGACGAGTGAGAGGAAGACTCTGGGCGGCCGGTCGCGAGAATGGGGAAAATTAATGAAGCAGTCTCTCATTTCTAGAAGGCCTCGCTAACATGAAATCCTCTGATTTTTGGGCCGTGAAGTTGAGCTCTTGCCTTGGAGTCACACTCGATCGACAATCTTCGAAGAGCATGCGCTGCTAATGTAGTAGACTTGCATGGCTGGCAGAGAACTTTCTCCGAGGCTCGCCGACGACATAGGAACCCACCAGACATTCACCTACTCTCAGGACCTTGCGGAGGAAAGTAGAGCCCTTCCGCATTTTGTGCAACACATCGGCGTGTGAAATGCATCGCTGACGTTGCAGTATGCACTCCGCGTGATCAGAAGCCGACATTGAATGCAACATGACTGGTTACTAATCGTAAAACAGTGGGTATGGAGGACGTAACTTTTCTCCGGAGCGGAGGTGGAGACGAACGTTGAGGAGAAACGTTGCTCCAGCATGGACGCTATCCATTTTTATAGTAAATTCTATGGGTATCACTCTGCTTTCTACGAAGAAATGCCGTGGCGACCCGATGTCTTCGGCGACTGCGATCGAGTACAAGAAGTACGAGCATTATTGACGTGGAGACAGCATTAGTTCTACTTAAAAGCGCTCGAGAAGCTTCAAAGGATTCTGCAAACATCGTCGCGTGACACCAGTGACATCTAAAAAGCAGGTTCAAGAAGAGTTGGACTGGACTGATCAAACATCCTCCGACTCCGAGTTCAAGCGGCCAAGCAGCATCAATCATTCTTCCGAACAAGAGAAAAAAAATAACAACCCTCGTTTGAAGAATTTTCATCACACCCACCTTTCCGAATTCCAACATGGCAACCACAATCCAACCCAAGAAACCCGACCGACAAGACAGCCAAGACGCGACTCTTCAAGAAATCCGAACCATGGGCCTAGAAACTCGAGAAACATACTGCCAACCAGGTTTCCGCGGCCTCTTCACAAGCTACTACGTCGCACTCTGCGCAGCATTCTCTGCAATCGGCGGTTTACTCTTCGGTTATGATCAAGGCGTCGTATCCGTGATTCTGGTCGAAGAACAATTCCTCCAACGCTTCACGCGCATCGCCGAAGGCTCTGGATCCGCGGGGTTCTGGAAGGGACTCTTGACTGCGATGATTGAGTTGGGTGCTTTGATTGGAGCGCTGAATCAGGGTTGGATCGCGGATAAGTATTCGCGCAAGTATTCGATTGTGATTGCCGTAGTGGTGTTTACGATTGGGAGTGTGTTGCAGACTGCGGCTATGGATTATGCTATGCTTGTTGTCGCGAGGTTTATTGGTGGTCTTGGGATTGGTGGGTACATGGGAGTCTCGTATGGTGATGAAGTGATGACTGACTGACTTTCCCAGGTATGCTTTCCATGGTTGCGCCGCTTTACATTTCGGAAATCAGTCCGCCTGAGATTCGAGGTTCTTTGCTTGTGCTCGAGGAGTTTTCGATTGTGACTGGTATTGTTATTGCTTTCTGGATCACTTATGGTACTTACTATATGGCTGGAGAATGGGCTTGGAGACTGCCGTTCCTCCTTCAGCTGATTCCTGGATTCGTTCTCGGCATTGGAATCCTGTTTCTCCCATTCTCGCCACGTTGGCTTGCATCTAGAGGACGAGATGATGAAGCTCTTCTCAACCTCGCTAAGCTACGACAGCTGCCACCGACAGATCGACGTGTACAGCTGGAATGGTTCGATATTCGTGCCGAGGTCGCTCTACACAAGGAGATCAGTGCGGAGAGGCATCCAAAATTGCAGGATGGATCTAAAGCAAGTCGTTTCAAGCTTGAGCTCGCTTCCTGGATGGATTGCTTCAAGCGAGGGTGCTATAGACGTACACATGTTGGAGTTGGGATCATGTTCTTTCAGCAGTTTGTAAGTGGTCCCACTGTCTTGACTCTACACCGGACTGACCTTCAATGCTATAGGTTGGCATAAATGCTTTGATCTACTACAGCCCGACGCTCTTCGAAACCATGGGTCTCGACTACAACATGCGCCTCATCATGTCCGGTGTACTCAACTGCCTCCAACTAGTGGGTGTGACTTCCTCGCTCTGGACCATGGACCGCTTCGGAAGGAGACCTTTGCTCATGGCAGGCAGCGCAGCCATGTTCGTCGCTCACCTCATCATCTCCATCTTGGTTGGCAAGTTCTCTGATGACTGGCCTGCTCACCGCGCACAAGGCTGGGCCAGCGTAGCAATGCTCCTCTTCTACATGGTCGCCTTTGGGGCCTCTTGGGGACCAGTTCCTTGGGCCATGCCGGCTGAAATCTTCCCTTCTAGTCTGAGAGCCAAAGGCGTGGCGCTCTCGACTTGCTCGAATTGGTTCAACAATTTCATCATCGGACTCATTACTCCGCCTCTGGTGCAGAACACAGGATACGGCGCTTATGTGTTTTTCGCGGTCTTCTGTTTGTTGAGCGGTGTTTGGACGTTCTTCTTCGTGCCGGAGACGAATGGCAAAAGTCTGGAAGATATGGACAGAGTGTTTAAGGATATCAGTTCCGAAGCGGAGGAGCAGAGACGTGAAAGGATTGAGAGGGAGATTGTGGCTAGAACTGAGGTTTCAGCAGCACCCAAGGTCTAGATCGAGACAGAATCAATCCATGCGAGCAATTAGCGGCGGCCTTCCGTTAAAGGTCCCTATGCTTAATGCTGTCTAGCACTCCCCATCTTGTCGTCTTTCTTCTCTCAGCCATCATCTCCGCTTATACTCACATCATCTTCAACACAACCAATCTCTTAATTCTGCAAATAGTGGGGAGGAATACGGATGGTACGAATGCTTCGAACGATGAGATGGGATGGATGTCCAACAGCACGGGAGTCCTGGTCGGAGATTTGTGTTTTCAGAACAGAACAGTATGCTGAGAGGATCGAGGGTATTGAGAATGTGGTGGCGAGGAAGTATGCGGCGTATGTTGAGACTTGGGTACCCGCCGAATGGAAGCGGTGTGTGGGTATTTGTTGTTTGTATCGCGTTGGCTTTGACGTCCAGATACCGACTTTACCATTGATCGTGGTAGGACGTATCCGTGTGGTGGTGAGTTCAAGATCGAGAACGTCACGGTGGGAGCAGGGAGTCTCGCACTGTTGCCGTGATGCAGTGTAGCGAGGATGTGGACGTAGAGAATTTGTCTGGCACGACGAACGCCACAATGCCAAATGCCTACCGGTACCTGGTCAGCAACGTTAAGACTCCGATCGGGTTTGAATGTACTGGGAATGTGACGCGTAATCCTGGTGGCAGTTGGAATTTTGCTGTTGGCAGCGGATGATGGCGCGAACGATTAGCAGTCGCACCGACCATACCATCGCGGGAATGCAACAATATCGCGGACGCTGCCAACGCCGCTGAGATAGCATAACAGTCGATCAAAGCCCAGTCCAAAGCCCCCATGAGGCACACTGCCATACTTTCGCAGGTCTTGGTACCACTCAAGACTTTCTCCCATCACTCCCTTCCTCTGCATCGCAGCTAGGAGATCCTCTGATCGATGCTCACGCATCGAACCCCCAACAAGCTCACACAGATCTGGCACGAGCAAGTCAAAACAAGCTGCTGTATCAGAAGTCCCCTCGCTGTTGATGGTGGCCGTCGAAGGTGGCATGTAGAAAGGCTTCTGGTCCATTGGGTAATCTGTGACGAAGACAGGTTTGCCTTGGCCGATTGATTGTGCCAAGTAGCGTTCATGTTCTGCTTGTAAGCCGTCTTCGATAGTTGGCTTGAATACAAATGTGATCTTGCCTTCACTCGCAGCTGTCTGAAGGTGCTGAATGGCATTATCGTAGGTGATGCGCGGCCAGTTCTCAGCTGCCATACCTTTCCATCGCTTTTGCAATAGATCTTGGTCGGAGGCACGTTGGGCATCTTCTATTGCAGGCATATCAAGCCAGTGCTTGCTCTGTGCCAGTTCTCGGCCAAGAGAGGATAATGTCAGGTTGATAGCCACTGTACGAAGCATCCGTTCGACAAGATCCATGACCGATGCCATATCTTCAACGAAGCACAGCTCAGCTTCCAGCATGTAGAACTCGCTGAGATGTCGTGGTGTGTCGCTGTGCTCTGCTCGAAAAGTTGGAGATAGCGTCCACACCTTCTCAACTGCTTGGGCGAGTGCTTCCAGATGTAGTTGGGCCGACACAGTCAGATACTTTGGGCTTCTAAAGAAATGCTCCACTTGACCTTCCGATTCCGGCCTCAATTTCTGGTCGGATTCCTTGGATGCATTGGAGGAAACAGCGAAGACTTCACCCGCGCCCTCACAGTCCGATGAGGTGATGATGGGAGTATGTGTCTGCACAAAGCCTTCGTCATTGAAGAATCTGGTGATGGTTGCTATGACGTGTGAACGGAGTCGGAGTAGCAGAGCATTCGTCGGTATGCGCGGCCGGAGATGTGGTATGGTGCGCAGAAACTCTGCCGTCTGATACTTTGGCTGCAGAGGACTGCTCTCAGCATTGTTTTCGCCAAGAAGGCGGATGGTGGAGACTTGCAGCTCATGACTTTGCTTGCCTCCTGTCGAGGCCTGCCAGAGACCTTTCAAGCTGATTGCTGTGCCGTATGAAAGATCTGCCGCTTGCTCAGGCTTCAGCACGGCCTGCAGCGGCTCAGTCGTGGATCCATCTCCAACATGCACGAATGCGATGCGCTTCTGCTTCCGCACTGAGCGCACCCATCCATTCACCTCGATCTCGTCTTGCTGTGCATTACTGCGCAACACATCTGCGATCGTCGCTTGTCGCAGGAGTGCACGTGAGCTGGTGAAGTGTCGCCTGCTTGCGGCGTCATATGGTGGTGCGACGCATGATGCTGGTCGCCAGCCTTTCATCCCAATCGTCCTCCACTATACCTTTCTCAGTCTGAGATAGATGAGGCGCGTGGTGGTGGTGGTATTGAAAATAATACCTAAATATACCAGAGCTTGGCAGACGCCACGCGTGCCCTGGAGAGTGGCTTCCTTAGCGCGGGTATGGGGTCAGCCGGAATGGTTATAGTATAGTTATCCTCGTAGGAGCCGTGAAAGCGCGGTTTTTGCTAGCATAACAATTTCAGCGCTTTAGCGGCTAATAATAATAACTGTTTCTAACCTTAAATGGTTGTATTACGGTTGTCGTTCATAAATAGTTGTTCTTATAAGCGGTTTATGCTACGAACGGTTTTATAGGGTTAAGGAATAGTTTAGCTAATAGGAGTTACTTAACTCCGCGGAGGTGCCTCCGCCTACTACTTCACTCACCTATCTACATATTATTATTCCTATACACCATTTATTTACTTACTACCGCCGCCGCCCTTACCGCTATTAAGTTAATTTTATATAGTAATCGCTTTCGAGACCTTTAACGCATCATATCTAGCGCCGAGTCTATCGTATGTATATACTAAGCTTTAGCTATCTAAATCCCCATTTCCTTATGTTTTATAAGCCTAAGAAAGAATGTATTTCACGCATCTACTACCTAGATCTAGACATTTCTACTATAAGAATATATTTAAGAACAACATGTATCATTAGCATTAGCATTAGCATTAGCATTAGCATTAGCATTAGCATTAGCATTAGCATCAGCATTAGCATTAGCATCAGCATTAGCATTAGCTCTTTAAACCTAAACAACTTTAATAGCAGCTATGTATTGCAAGCTTCAATAGCTAGCAATGTATTAGTATTCTTAGCGTCCTTTAGTACATTCTTAGTAGATTGAAGTTCCACTAACATAATATAGCTTTGCGGTTTCAGCACGCTAAACAACACGCTAAATAGCACGCCAAACAGCACGCCAAATAGCACGCTAAATAGCACGCCAAATAGTACGCCGAAAGTACGCCAACAGCACGCCGAAAGCACGCCAAACAGCACGCCAAACAGTACAGTATTACGGGACCTAGAGGTCCATCGCGACTATGTTAACATAATACGAGTATCTATATAGTTTCTAGAACTATTCATTTATTAAAATGGGCATATAGTATAGTAGCTTGCGCTATTAATTCGTATACTAATTATGTTTATAGAACGTCGAACGAACTCGTACTAAGTTCCGAGAATTAGTAGCGAATAAGGTAAAGCGAATCTCTCCTAAAAAATTTACTAAAGCTACTACTACTTAGGCGACTAAGTATGATAAAGATGTCTTAAGATCTGCTCGACTCTATTATAAGATTCGAATCCATTATTTCCTCTATGCTTCACACATATTTAAGTACGATGTAATTATTAATATCTACGGCGCGGATTTCGATACAACTTAACCTTATTATGCATAGTGCCGGAGAAAGTTTATAGACATAAAGAACATTTAGTTCAAGGTCCTATTAAGAGTAAGAGTAAGTTTATCCATCCCTTCTAAGTACTATATGCCTATTCTTTTTATACTTTTAAAGTACGAGTTCAAACTATGAAAGGATGTTATCTTTTTACTATTTAGTCTACCTTGTCGCTACTAGTTTTAGGATAGCAATGCTAATAGATGTAATAGGATTAAGCCGAGCTCGAGGTAAAGGAGCACCCTAGCCTGCTTACCCTACAAAATAGGTAAGTATAAAAGCACTTTATAGAGAACTCCTTCTCGGAGGATAACTTCTTCTCGGTGTATGTACTACCTAGTACTTCCGTTATGCTTTATTCTCCTACTTAGTACATTATGCTAATGATTTATGCGCAGCTACTACTATTTAGTCGACTATCTCGACTACAAGTCCTCGACTAGTCGAGGTAAGCGCTTTTGTTCTTATATATCTACGATCTATCGATATTAATTAGCTCCTTATATCCTTCGAGTATATTCTAGTAGAAGTAAAGTAAGGAAAGGAAAGGTATATGCTAATAATATATAGGGCTCTATTCGCGTCTACTAGCCTTCACGGTTAAATGCATTAAGGCAGACCGCCTACTCGGCAAGGTTAGTCTTATGCTACGAGTATTATGTATATAGCTAACATATATATAGACCGACGGCAATATGCGCGAGGAATTGCGCACTAAGTACTCGGCCTAGCCGTAAGTATAGTTAATATTTAACATTATTAACTATAGTAGCTATACTTAAGACCTATCCTTTAACATGATATAGTTCTTATCTAGCGATTAATCCCCGAGACCTCCGAAGCTCCGCAATAAATAAATGCTAACTATCTCTATAGAACCGATAAGAAATGGGATGCGCTACGCCGTAGCGACTTCGTCTTTACGTATGTTTTATATCTATAAGCGTATAGATAAGCATATACTAATCCTTTCTAGCTAACCGCCGCCGTAGTAGACCTCTAGGTCTACTCGCAAGGTATGTTATCCTATAGAGTTACAATAATGAGAAGTGTTTAGTATACTAACATCTAATAGGAGATAGACCTTGCCGCTACGTTAGCTAACGCCGACGATAATAACTTCGACATAGGCTCGGATGCCGAGTAGCTTCTTTTCTATTTCTTTAAATAATTATTTATATATGTATAGCGCTAGGGTGCTATTTACTTGCTTGCTATCGCTAGTTACTAGTCTAGTCTACATTTCTTTATTTTTATATATATCATTAATCTATATATAACTCTTAGACTAATAACATAGCTTAATCTACGTCTTATAGTAATAGTAACAAGAAACATCGAATACATTATAACTAGTAAGTAGATCTTTACGGTGCATCGAGAGTAAGCCTACCGCTAAAAGAATGTAGTAGAAGCTAGCTAGCCTAACCGCTATAGTAACACGTAAAGTAGTCTATAGACCCTCGAATTTACATGCCGTAACCCTTTATTCACATGCCGCCGCTACTACTCGTGAAAGACGCGTGTACGTGTTATTTGCGCGTAGCGCGTACTACGTGCATCGGGTATGCCTCGCGACTTCCGCCGAGCCTGCCTACCTATAAATACCTACCTCTACTTATACTTCTATAAACTACTTAATCGCTATACATACTCTTAATATCTAGAATTAGTATACTCGAGGCTCTTAATAGTTGCTATAACACTTCTAGGCGGCTAAGCTATAGTGCCGCTAGCATAGCGCTAAAGAACCCTAGCCTAATGAACGTGCGTAATATACCCGTATAGCAACTATCTTAGAGCGCTAGTAACTAGGGAGGTCCTTCTTAATAGACTTAGTAGTAACCGACCTAAGGTACTAAGCGTGCGCGTAAAGACGACGAGGACTACGATAAACGCGATAACGGCGATACTAGACCCTAAGAACTTAACGATATTATACCTAGCATCGAGGTAGCTAGCGGCGAAGATATTACTAGTATAGCCGGTACTAGCGACGATACCGATGACGAATAAGAAGAAGCTTCTATCGAGGAAATAACTAGACCTACATTATCTCTTACGCTAGCTAATAATTAAACTATAGCCGCGGACGATAAGGATAGAGACCTTAATAACATGCTTAACCGTGCCGACTATGCTTTAATGGACGACGCCTATAATAATGCCTTTATTATTCCTAGTACCGAAGACGATAGCTCTACACCTACGGCATAAGTACTAGCTCTACTTCTTAGTATAATGGCTCTACTAGCTCGTGTTTTTATAGGACTCGGAGCCGACACATTATAGATCTATACTTAGTAGTAGTCCAACGCTACTAGAATATCGGATGTTAAGCTCGAGTTCGCTCTCTAGATTTAATAGATAGGCCTTTCTCGTACCGACTTTACATCGCTACGAGGAATCTTTACCTTAAGTACTAACACCGACCTACGAGTACTTCCACGGACTATCGACACCTTAAAAGAGTACTTAAAAGTAGTCTTACCCTTGCTATTATTACGTTACAAGGATGTCGCACTCGAGGAGGCTAAGATGCTAACGCTACTAGCAGGGTAGAAGAGTATAACAACTACCCCGACGAAGAAAGCGCTACTCTACTTCTTCGACCTATAAGAGTTATTTACTCGCATTCTCGCGTCGGACGTAGCTAAGAAGATCTATTATAGACTTACGTAGTTCGTCGACTCTTTAAAGTAGCTCTAGTACTCGAAAGCGTAGGTAGGCTTAATCCGTATAACATCTAGCGAATTTGCTCGATACCTATTAGTAGCTACTATAACGGCCGAGAAGACTAGACCTAAGTACAACTTAGGCCTAGCTATCGGAACTACGCCTACCTATACGCTAGCCTAGGAAGCACCGTTAAAGAAGTCTAAGAAGACTAGTAAGCGGGCTAAGCTAGATAATTAACCTATGCTAACACTATAAGTCGATTAGTAATAATTCATTAGCGAGCCTAATAGTCCTATCTTTCCGTCGGACTTTATGCAATTCTAATACTAGGACGCTAGCTACTATAGTACGTAGATTTGCCCGTTAAAGCATCTTAGCCGTGTAATCGTAGTTAGTATCGACTAGCGTACTTAGAAGAATAACCGTTTCGATTATACCGGGGCTATCGGTAGTATCGTTACTTAGGTCTAGGTTATTATGCCTATATATATGCTATAACAAGCTAGTATAGAGCTACTAGATGTCCAATAGAACGAGCTTTTCCTAACTAACCGTATCTATCATGTACTCCCTTAGAATCTAGTACTATACGATAGCATTATAGCGATGTACTATACCTTCGGAAGTAAGATCGAGTATAATCCATTGCCTTCTAGCTCCTATACACACTTTATCCGGCACATCGTTAGCTCTAATAGCTCTCTACGACTAGTGTTTAAATGCTACCCGATTCGTGGCGAGCTTAAGATTAATGCCTTTAGCCGCCGGCACCTATTATAATTCGATAAGATCTCTAGTAAGGGTATAATCTTACTACCGTTACTAAACTTCATCGATAGCTTTAGTCTTTACCGTAACATGAACCGCTCCTTAATAGGATTCTATTTCATTCTAGTAGGCCTTATAGCTAATAAGCGTAAGCGTATCTCTAACATTATCCCCTTTATACTCGGTCCTTATAGTAGCAACATAGAAGACATCGTGTCGATAGTTAGTCTATCTCTCCGGGCATTAGACGAAGGCTAAGAGCTCGAGGTACCTAGAAACGGTAAGACTCTTATCTACGCATTTATAATAGCATATACTAGAGATATGCTATAATAGTAAGTAAACTCTAGTATACTATAGTAAAAGGGTAATGTTAGCTGTCGTATGTGCTATGCGACTACTAAGAACCGTAGCTAGCTAGAGTAGGGCTAGGAGATAAAGTACTATTATAAGAATGAGCGCATTCGACAATTTATGAACTCGTTGCCTAAGTCTTCGCGTCGAGAGTATAGTAACTAGTTTAGAATGGCGGCTAAAGCGTCGCCATTATAGAAGATTACTCTAGCATTGGACATTATTTACTTACGACCTCCGGACCTAGCCTATTCGGAATATAACGGCATTACGAACATAGTATACTAGATCCTCCTCGACGAGATTCTTACCTCTTCTACTAAGCTGTCGTATAGCAAATTACTTCGCACATTCCCTTTCCCTCCGGGTTAGGGTAGTCTTCGATCGCCGCTCTATTATCTTAGTAGCTATAGCCTAACTAAACACGTATAGTAGTTAGTCGTTATAGCTATTATGCTACGCGTATAGCTCTACGACGACTTTATTAATATTAACTTTATAAAAGCGCTACTACAACAACTACGCATTACATTACTATCGTAGTACTTATAGATATCGGCTCTACCTACTACTAAGATTACTATCTCGGCGATCTTAGTCCGAGTATTCGCGGCATTAGCGCGCTTAAACATGCATCTAATATCTACTAATCTAATAAAGTAGAATCGAGTAGATCTAATGTAAGAAATGCCGTATGTACGGATGCTTTTCTAAGATCTAATGGAAGTAGCTACTATTGCTAATACTAAGAAGCCGGCTACTCGAGTAGTATAAGACCTTCGCGCCTTATAGGCTCGAGAGTTATAGGACCGTGAGATTCAATCGCTACGTGAATTACTTACATAAGTATACTCGTAATCTTAGGAGCTAATAGCGTCTAATATACAACCTTAGTTAGTATTACGGATATAGCTATTATCCGATAAGCTAAAGCTTCATAAGTACTAAATAATGGCTAAGCGCCCGAATGTACACGTTAGTACTTACTAGCTAGATGTTATTACTAAATATGGCGCAGTAGTTAACGTTAACGTTCTCGGTAGTAAAGCTAAGTATAAGACTATAAAGTAGAACATCTACTACACTAACTACTAGAACCTAGAGCGCGACTTACTATCTATGTAGGGCCTAGAAATGACGGTACGATTAATCCTTTAAGGCGCCTACGACTACGACACCGATTAGAACGTATAGCATGTCGTCCGCTAGCTTAAGGCGTTGTACGCTAAGAATCCGAAACTCTTCGATAAGATGCTACCTCGCTCCGAGCGCTAGAAGGAAACTATTAAGGATGGCGAAGGCGATAAGCTACTAGGCGACCTATAGCACACGGATGTTAAGCTCGTAAATTAGTATAAGTAATACCATTACAATAACATTCTTCTACTACTAACTAAAAATAATAGTGTCTACATAATAGTCGCCCTTCGATAACTACTAAAGGAAGCGTACGATAGGGATTATAGTAAGCTAAATGTAAATACGACTAATCCACTACTAATTAATTAGTATAATCGCTTTACTTTCGACGATAGCTAACACCGTATTGTACTTAAAGGCGGCGACTTTATATAATACCGTAATAGTGGTAAGCTTAGTCTTATCGAATATGCCTTTACTTATCGGGCTTTATAGGCTACCGATCCTATGCTATTCGTTCGTATCTAGACTATTATAAAGCTCGGCGGTGTACTAGATCTAGTAACGCAGCTAAACACATACCGCCTCGACGATAAGAAGATTATTATCGGCTTACTAGGTATCCGTAGTAACAAGATCTAGATAGTACCATTCTAGCGTAGTAGTAGCTTAGAGATAAAGCGCATTTCGAAGCCTCGTAGTAGTAGCGAGTTACTATTTGTCGACTAGGATATGCAATTCCTTTAAGAAAGAGGTATGTTTGTTATAGCTATTAAATACACTGTCGCTAACTAAATGTAGATAAAGCATCTATATACCTATAAAGCTCTCGTTCTATAGTAGAGGTATGTCTATAGCTTGCCCTCCTTTTAAGTAATTGCTAATAGCATACTAGATTGTTACTCGGCATAGTAATACCCTCTTTCCTCTCATAGTAAGCATAATCTTCTAAGCTCTTATAGACATTCGCTAACTCTTCGAACATATAGAATCCCGGCGCCGCAACTCTTTTAGCAACTCTTCTAGTAACTCTTCTAGCAACTCTTCTAGCGACTCTTCTAGCGACTCTTCTAGCGACTCTTCTAGCACCTCTTCTAGTACCTCTTCTAGTACTTCCTCTAGCAAATTCTAGCGACTCTTCTAGTACCTCTTCTAGCACTTCTTCTAGCACTTCTTCTAGCACTTCTTCTAGTACTTCTTCTAGCACTTCTTCTAGCACTTCTTCTAGTACTTGCGATCGAACGACTTTATAGCGTTTCTAGGCGACGAGCGATAGACTTTAGGTATTAATTATCGATAGTATAGGTACTATATAAGGCGTAATAGTAGTAGGTAGCGGAAGGGTAGATAGACTATAAATATAGCATCGTTACATGTAAAGAATAGTCTCGGTAAATAAATAGTTATAGTACGTAAGCGGTTGTACCCGGGTAGCGGCTATAGTACGTAAGCGGTTATACCCGGGTAGCGGTTTAATTGGCTAAACCGTTCGCACTTTTAAGCCGCTACTAGAAGAAACCGCTTAGCGTAATAAACTATTTACATATAACAACCGCTTACTAATAATAACCGTAATATAGCTATTGCTTAAAAGTTACAGTTTATAAAGGGAGCGGTTATATCTAGGCTTAACTGCTCGAATGGTTGCGATATCCAACCGTGGATAAACCGCTTAACAACCGCTCGGACTGGGCACACACCCCGCTAAGGTTGTCCTGGTCCTTGCCAGCTGTGTTGTTGCGTCATTGTTGGCTGTACACCTGCGGCTCTCCAAACTCTCCAAACCGCAACACTCGGAGGCCGGTCCTTTGAGGCAGCATTCCTCCTTCCTTGCTGCCAGTCACCACAGAAGAGATCCCTTACGATGATGAGAAAGGCTCCGTCGAGCTCCATGCAGAAGACGTATGACGAATGCTACCTGATCTGTTCCACTGCCATCTACTTTGAGGGCCAGGTACGAGATAGAACTGTTCTATGCGAGGCTGTGCTTGGTAGAACGAGGATACAGTATGCTGATCATCGGTACTGCTACAGAATAACGAAGATGAAGCTCTGCGATCATGGCGCAGTGCGCTGGACCAGATCTACTACCATAATGCCTACAAGATGCCCTCCAACTACGTCCCGCGAACCGAAACAGAAAAGGCGCTGCAGGATTCGTTGCGCGCCATGGAACTGCAATGTAAAGAGCGCGTGGATTTGCTGGATGCATTGAAGAAGAGTCGGCTGGAGGCAGAGAAGGAAGCGAAGGAGGCCAGGACAGCAGCTGGCGTAGGCGTAGGCGTAGGCGTGGATGCGCTTTCCAACAAGAGTCGCGAGTCCCTGGCTTCCTTGTCCTTGCAATCAGCGCCCGCGCCCACTCCTTCAAACTCAAATGGCCAAGGCACAACTTGGCTGGGAGCAAACACCATTCCCCAGGCAACTTACTCAGATATACCGCGACCGCAGGCCATGCCCGATTCGCGAAGACCGCCACCACAACCGCCGCGACCTTCATACATCAGCAAGAAGAGCAGTTCAGGTCCAGTAGATACACCGCGGACTAGAAGTCTGCAATCCAATGCGAGCCCGAGTCCTCGTCTGACCCCGCCATTACCCGGAGAGCGCCAGAAAGCGAGGACGCCAAGTCCGGAGAAGAAGAGCGGAGGTATGCTGAAGACGTTGAGGTCAAACCAGAAGGATGGCAGGTCTTCCGGCAAGATGGCTTCGAGCATGCGCAATAGGCCCCAGCCTGCTGCGGCGAAGGCAGCATCCTCAGTGTGGAGCGGGCCTCCTCCCGTCAGTGAGACTCCTGCCGCGCCAGCACCACAAATGACTTGGGATCCATTACGGCGAACGCTCGTACGGCACCATTCTTCACAGCAAGATGTGCGGAGGATGTCTGACGTACCTGCTGTGCGACCTCCAAGTCCCTCCGATTACAGGCCTCGAGAAAGCAGAAGCTCTTTTGAGGAAGTCGACCACACGAGAAGTTATCCGCTGCCCTATCCAGACTATCCACTTCTGAACCCATATGCGCAACAGTCTTTTAGCCAGAGTGACGACTCGGTAGAAACTGCCAGGCCTCCTCCACCTCCACCCCACAAAGCCACTCCTCCTACCCCGAACGAGCCGCCGTCTCAGCCTACGAGTCTTGCCCAGATGCCACCCACCTCACTCTCGTACATGAAGGAATATCCAAATAATCCTCCTCTGAACCCTGCGAAACTCAAAAAGGCGCCTCCACCGGTACCAGGCAAGATAGGAGGGCGAAGTTCTGATGCGGACGCACCTTCGTCCAAAGCAGGAAGGATTATTCAGGCGAGCACAAGTCCGCAGCAAGGAATTCCTCGCAAAGCTATTGGCAGAGCCGCTGGCGTTGTTAGTGCCACAGCCGAGCGTCAGAAGCTGGACAATATGCAAGCACAGCTCACAAGTCGCACACGAGGTCAAGCACCGCCCAACTACCGTAACAGCAGTCCTGATCCAATACCACGAAAGCAAACCACCAAGAAGAAGATTGAAGGCAAGCCTGTGCCTGCTCGCGCAATGACTCCACCCACGACGGACGAAAATGGCGATTCTGATGACGCAGAAAGTCCGAGTGAAAAGGATCAATGGGAACAGCGCGTCAAGAAGATCATGAAGAAGCTCCCGAAAGGCGTAGATGAGTGGTCGGCCAAACAGATCTTCAATGAAATCGTCATTCAAGGAGACGAAGTACACTGGGACGATGTAGCCGGGCTCGAAATCGCCAAATCCGCGCTCAAAGAGACTGTCGTATACCCGTTCCTCCGACCCGACCTCTTCATGGGCCTTCGCGAACCTGCTCGAGGAATGTTACTCTTTGGCCCTCCCGGAACAGGCAAGACTATGCTCGCACGAGCAGTGGCCACAGAAAGCAAGTCTGTGTTCTTCGCCATCTCGGCTAGCAGTCTGACGAGCAAGTACCTTGGAGAAAGCGAAAAGCTTGTGCGAGCTCTCTTCGTGCTCGCCAAAGAACTCGCGCCCAGCATCATCTTCGTCGACGAGATCGACTCCCTTCTCGGCTCAAGAGGCGGAAGCAGCGAACACGAAGCCACCCGCCGCATCAAGACGGAATTCTTAATCCAATGGTCCGACCTCCAAAAAGCCGCAGCAGGTCGCGAATCATCCGATGGCGACGCCTCTCGAGTTCTCGTCTTAGCAGCCACCAATCTACCCTGGGCCATTGACGAAGCTGCCCGACGACGTTTCGTTAGACGTCAATACATTCCTCTCCCCGAGGACTGGGTGCGCGAAAAACAATTACGAACTCTCCTCGCTGCCCAAAATCACAGTCTCAAAGACCGCGAACTTCAGCATCTCGTCGCTCTCACTGATGGTTTCAGTGGAAGCGACATCACCGCTCTGGCCAAAGATGCTGCTATGGGCCCACTGCGCAGTCTGGGTGAGCGATTATTACATATGAAACCTGAGGACATTCGTCCGATTGGATTGCAGGATTTCGAGGCGAGTTTGGCGAATATTCGACCGAGTGTGAGTAAGGCTGGCTTAAAGGAATTTGAGGCTTGGGCTGGGGAGTTTGGGGAGAGGGGTGGGTAGGCGCAAAGCTTGGCGTATGATGGCCGAAACATTAGAACTATCGAGATTGAGATTGGTAGATATCTTGATATAACATGAGCCAGGAAACGGTTGTGCCTGAGATATACTAGTCACTAGTCACTCTCTTTGTAACGTTTGTGTACGACGTGCACCCGATTACACGACTTGTCCCATCTTGGCAGTCGGGCTTGGGTCGTGTCACTGCGCGCATTGGCATTGACGAGAATTATGCACATTCCAGCAAAGCAAGCTGCGTACCCCTGGCCTTGTGTTCAATGATTCTTTCTTTCAACTGTTGATGATGCTGTTTTTCCGAAGGTCGTGGTTGCTTGTTCGACTTCAACTTCGGATCTCCATTCCGGTCCGACGTTTGCTGTTTGTTCCTCCTCGACGACCTGACATGAGAAATTGCACATCCATCTCCAAATACAATCCTTATTCGGGAATTCCTCGCCTAACAAGATGCGCATGTATCTTTTCGAGCTCATTTTGAGCAGTTTCCTATTCGCCTCTTCCATCATTTCTCTGAGCCTGCAACCCTATGACAAGCTCGGGCCTAAACAGCAACGTCTTGCATTGTCGAAAGCACCAGGATTCTCGCAAGCGACTTCGCATTACTACGACGCGGCACAGAACTCTGTTGGTGTGCTTTTCACTACAGCGGGTACAGATGTCGAGGTGGTCCATTTCTGGTTGCCGTTGGGGAGGAAGGTGTTTACTCGTAAGTCAGACCGAACCGTGTGTCGCATTCACAGCGCTGATGTTTCCTAGGCGACTCTCCTCTGCTGCCATTACATCCGCATACAGCACGCATCACGAGCCTAATACATTCGACACCTTCCCTTGCAGCGCCGGAAGAACTCGACCGGGTTTGGTGTGAGATTTGGACAGCGCCGAACAGGACACGAGGTCGAAATCGTGGGATTCCGGAGCAGTGGAAGGTCTCTTTCTCCAAGACTGATGGGCTTGTGAAGTTCAGCGATGGGCATGATCGCTTTTGGCTGGGCGGCAAAGAGGTCGAAAGCTATCAATGCCACTCATAGAGAGAGGGCATCTGTCAAAGCTTGTCGTCATGCTGTTGATGAAGTTCGAGGGCTGGGCTGCCAAATGGAGATACCTCATAGCTGAAGATGCATGACTGCCTCATCCCGTTTCTCTGTTCGGCATTTCTACCATTTCATAGTTTCCGGCGCCATCACGTCCTCCGCCGCCACGACTTCCCATCTCGTATCCTTCGCCTTCTTCTGGCGCATGTCCGTTTTCCGCTGCCGCCACATCTTTCGGCTTTCCCCCAAATGCCATGGGTCGTAGCTCCCGCCACTGACAAGCCCACATACCCAGCGATATCATCAGCGCAGATGACGCGATCTGAACAAGCCACCAAGTGACGTTCGAAGGTATCGCGCGTGTGTATAGCGAGGTGATTACAAGATTGATGAAATGGATGGTAAGCACGAAGTCCGGGACGAGTTTCGAGCGCGCGATCAGGAGGAGGATGGGTATCACACTGCACATATCATCAGCATGGGATCAACCGAATTGCGCAGTCTTTTTCTTCTTTCTTTCTATTGACATACGTTACCAGACTGTCCAGCATCCAACACAGTCCCAAAGTCCATCCCGTGGTGACATCTCCTCTCACGTTCCTCCAGTCAAACACATATCCCGGATCCATATGTCGTCCCGCGACGAAGGTGGTGAAGATTATCAACACGATGCCTGTCATGTAGTAGAAGATCTGTAATAGCACGATTTGGGTGAGGATGCGCAAAGGGGCCAGATCCGCGAGTGCGCCAGGTCGCGGTGGCCGTCGCCGCCGAATCGGCATTTTGCGTGTAGTACCAGGACAGTAGTGTTATGAAGTTTGTATCATGGTTACGGTGTGAGCTCTTGTCGATGCAAGAGAAGTTGCGATCGTGTTTCTTTGATGATCATCAGATTGTGTGCATAGCTGCCTCGAGCTTGACTTTGCGCCACGCTCGGTTGACAGGGTTCGTCTGCCGGCCAGCCCTAAGTCGTCGACGGTAAGCAACTTCATCTGCGAGACCAGCATTGAAGCGACAATTCTCCCCTCTTCCACGTCTGTTCTGCTGTTGTATACCACCGCAATGGCAGAGCACGAAGATCACCCATATCATCCCAAGGATGCGATAGGCGATACCATCCAAGCCATCCTGGTGACCGGCGGTGCGGGTCTGTTCGTCTCGTCCATCCAGAACACCCTCAGAAAGCAGAACGTCGGCGCATTCGGTGTCTTTACACGGACGGGAGGCACAATCGGAACTTTTGGTACGCCACATCTGGAAAGAGCTGGATCTTGGCGCGAATACGAGAGCTAATCGAGTTGCAGCTGGCATTGGAGGAGCATACGCATTCGCAAGGGCAGCATCCGCGAACCTCAGACAAAAGGACGATACCTGGAATGAGGCCATCGGGGGCTTCTTTGGCGGAAGCGTGCTTGGGCTAGCATGTACGTGCGGGTCAGGGCCACATCGCATGGCAAAGTTACTAACATTTGGTGACCAGCCCGCTCTCTCGCAGCATCTCTGGGGTATGGCACAGGATTCGCGGTCATCCTGGCTGCTTTCAACTACACGGGTGGACAACTTATGGGCACGAGACTTGATGATGGAGTAGACGAGGTTAGCCGGAAAGAGTACCTGCGGAAGAACAGGAGGCGGCCGATTGAGGAGACCATAAATGAGCTGGGCGAGGGAAGAGGTGCGTACATTTGCGAATCAGTGAACGCCATGCGCGTTTCCTCGCTTGCGGCAGGAAGGGCTCGGTCGTCCCAGACAGTACTGACATTCTTGCAGGTATTTACGGCCCGGGCTATGAACAGCGAAGAGCAGAGCGCATCAAGGAGCGCTACGGAATCGACGTGCCGGTGCAGTCCGGTTCATAGACGAATACCAGGACACGATGGGCGTGGCTTGGGACGTGTACATATATACTCGCAAACGCAGAAACTCCCATATGTTCACGTCATTCCGATAGTGAGCGGCAAGATGTTTGGAATGCTGATATTGCAGATACAGTCGATGACTGCAAAAGTCTCTCGAGGTCGGCTGAAGCTTGGGAGTTGCCTTGGGATTCATACCGTAGGAACTATCACGCACAGCGGCAGTTAATTATATTACGTAATAATACATTGTCTAAAAGCGGTGAGACGTATAAGTAAATGATTAATTACACGTTCTGTAAGGGAATCTACCGTCACACCCCTCCGAGGTACCCTAGAGGCACCCTAGGGATACCCCGTAGGTACCTATTAGGTAACTCGGATGTACCGGCGCCTTAGCGCTATAAGATAAACTACCCTCTCCTACTCGATCTACTTTTTCGTTCCTTAGGTAATATCGATAGTTATCGAATATACTACTTAGTCGTATTATTACACCCTATATACTAAACGCCTTATAGTATATTACCTCTTAATCCTATAGGAGCATAGCCGTACTAAGTACGACTATCCTCGCAGTATCGCCGCCGGCACCCTATAGGTCCCTCTTAGGTACCTCGCCGCTACTATAAGCCGTACTAATTAGTAGACCTACCTAGACCCCCCGTTGGGTTGGGTTGGGTTCGGTTGGGTTAGAAAACCCAACCTAACCCGAGCGGTCGGTTTCTTAGTAGGGGAAACCTAAGCGCTCGACGGTTTCTTGGCATAGAGTCGGCATGTACATAGAATAAGGGGGAAATGAGCCCTAATTTCCCCCGTAAAGGCTATTATAGGCCCCTAGTAGGTAGGCTCTAGGCAAAAATGTAGCTACTAATGTAGCTACCCGAGAGAAAAAAAATTTCGCGTTCCTTATGCTAAGCCTATACTAAGAAACCGTTAAGCTGCTCGGTTTCCCCGCTAAGAAACCGTCGGGTTTTAAAACCTAACCTAACCCGACCGCTCGGGTCACTCCACAAAAACCTAACCTAACCTAACCCATTCGGCTTCAACCCAACCCAACGGGGGGTCTAGACCTACCTTTACGATCCCGTTCTAAGAATAGGTCCGAAGAATACTAGTTCCGGCAATATAGCCGTAGGGAAACGCCCTATCCGCTCCGCTACCGCCTCCGCTACTTCCTCTAAGGTATAATAGGAGGGTAGTAAAGGACCTAGCCTAGGTACCCTAGAGGTATCTAGGGAGTAGTAGTAGCTAGGTCCTAAGGATTAGCCAAACGACGATAAGGATCCCCCTCCGCCGCCTCCGGCACTACCGTAGGATACTATCCGTCTCCGTATCTAATAACTAGATACCGATTTTAGTACTATAGTAACGGACGATACTACTCTAGAGTAGTACTTAGCTAAGCGCTAGCGCCTAACTAACGTACTCGCTATCTTCGACCCTCTAGATAAGAAGCGGAAGAGGGTAATTACGGTTAACGATAATTTAAGTACTATCGATAATACCTCTAAGGTACCTCGTCCGTACTAACGAGACCCGTTAATCGAACTATTTAAGAGGGATCCTCCTAAACTCGCTACTTTCTCCTTCTAATCGTACCTTACGTAAGTAAATAAGTACGAGAATTTCTTCGTTATCTATAACTACTAGGATCTAGAGAATACTAGAAGGATACTATAGTCTATTTCTAAGATTAAACTATAGGACATTATCGCCGCTATTAAGCGACGTACCGTAGCGCTAACGGAGAGCGGCGAAGTATTCTACTAGAGTAACTTAAAAGAGCTTATTCGTAATACTATTCGACTACCTACTACTTAGCGCGCTAAGAATGCTATATCCTTTTAGGCTATAACCTTTTATAGCGGCTAAGCCGTTATAAAGTTCTACGCTTATATACGTAAATAGGAAGACTAGTTAGAGGTAGGGTTTCTACTTAATCGATCGTACGAGTCCGCTCGTATCGATTTCTACTTCTCTAAACTCCTAGCTAACATTCGTACTAAGATTAGATAGTTAAATAAGCTCCTTACTTTTACTATAGTCGACGAGTTATTTAATAAGGCTAATCGTATCGAGGATGCCGAGGCTACGTCTAAGAAGGCGAAAGATAATTCTTCGTCTTCTCGAGGTTCTAAGAACCTAACGTCGTCGGATAAGAATATATCGGCGGGCTCTTAAGAGTAACCGCTAGCTACCTTATAGACCCCTCCTAAGGGCCTACGTAGACGCGGAGGATAGTAGAAAGGTAGACGTAGTCGTAGCGGAGTAACGCCGGATAGAGTATTAAGTACTAATACTACCTCGCCCCCTAGAGCCGAAGCTTTTACTAGTATAGCCGTAGGATAGTCGGAAAATAAGAAGTCCTAGCTATATCGCTTTCCTCTCTATAACTAGGACCGAATACTAGAGGAAGAGAACGACGGATTAAGGTTACTATTAAGGTACCCTATACCGACGGTATAAGGTACCTTACTACCCTCGTTAACTACGGAGCTTAGCTTAATCTATGTTCGTAGTACGTTATAAAGATCCTAAACCTCCCCCTTCTCGACTTAGAGCCTCCGAAGGTTACCTTCCTTAACTAGAATAGGATAACTATCTATAAGGCTTATTTACTTACGCTAACGGTCCGGGACTATAATAGGAAGGTGACAAGGGGCGAAGTGTGTAGGTGCGTTCAATATCGAGTACTTGCTACGAAGAGCCTATCTAAGTTGTAACGCGAGTTGAAATACGCGAAGTCGATGACTAAGCCATGACTGAGCATGCTAAGCCTCATGTAAATAGGGTCTAGAGAGGTCACCCCGTGACATTACCCCCCTTCAAACTAGCGCTTAGCCCTCTAAGACGCTTATCCATCTCTGTACAATATCGCTTAAAATAAACAATTAACTATGGGGTATATCCTTACAAACTCCATCTTAAATCGTGAATTATAACATGTGTAAAGACGGTTAGCGTAGCGACTAAACTATACCTAATAGGTTAAAGGGACCTCTATTCTACGGTAGCAAAGCTAACTATATCTCCAACTTGCGATAGGACCGTTTATCGTAACTGAGCGGTACGCCTTATGTCCATATAGCTGTTTATTATGTCTAAGCGGCATGCCTTAAGCTGCGTCGCAAGCTAGTATTAACAGCGTGTCTAAGCGGCATGCCTTAAGCTGCGTCGCAAGCTAGTATTAATAGCGCCGCTAGCGGGCCGGTCTATAGTAGTGCCTATTGTGACAGGCGTAGGCGTCGTGTCATTCTTAAGCGTTAGATTAACTTTATCCGCGGCAGTGGAACTCTTAGCGATAGTGCCCTTAGTACCGCCATTAGCCTTAGTAATCGTGCCAGCCTTAGCTAGATCCTAGTCTGTAGGCGGCTTCTAACTCTTAAGCTTCGGCGCTTACGGGTTCTTATAATGATAGTCGGCAATTAGGTCCGCCGCGCTATCCTTCAAGTTAATATAAGGTTTAGTCGTAATAGCGCCGCCCTTCTAACGGACGGTATACTTAACTCCCTTATGCGCTAGTCTAGTCTATGTACTATCTAGTACCTCTTCTACCTCCTAATGCTCTTTAACTATACCGTCGTCGGCTTTAACTAGGTTAGGCTCGGGTTCGTGCTACTAGTTCGGGAAGGCATCGGTCGCAAACGTGTCGGCGGGTCGTAGTAGGTTGGTATAGAAGACATTATGAATGCGCATACTACTCGGTAGCTCGAGTCGGTAAATATCGGTTACGATAACCCTTATAATCTTATAGGGACCTACGAACTTATAATTAAGTTTCTTACTTAGGCGCTTAGTCTTAATATTGCGAGTATCGAGCTAAACCTTGTCGCTAACCTTATAGTACCGCGCCGGCTTACTATTGCCCTATGCCTCGCGCGTCGCTTAGATGTAGGTAATCTAAGTAGCGTAATGATCGTATATCTTCTTTATATGTGCGGCGAAGTCGTTAGCAAGCCGCTTATTAAACTTCTATGCGGATAGCACGTACTCCTTAGTACTCGCTTATATGCCCATATTCGGATGTCTACCGATAGTTACATAGAAGGGTGAAACTCTAGTCGTAGTAGACTTATAGTTGTTTAGTATAAACTCGCATAAGTAGATATAATCGACCTAGTCATCTTAAACATAGTTAATAAAGGTACGGAGGTACTATTCCATTTCCTTGTTCGTGTTCTCTAACTAACTATTAGTCATCGGATAGAAGGTAGTAGACATACTACGTTTCGCTCCCTAGCGCTCGTAGAGAGTCTTCTAGAAGCGACTAGTCTACTAAGTACCTCGGTCTAAGTAGATCTACTCGGGGAGGCCGGTGTCTTTAAACACTCGCTATACTAGTGTCTAAGCGGAAGTTTCGGGTTCTAAGTCGATCACAGGTAGGAGATGCTTGCGCTTAGTAAGCCGGTAGGTAATAGTTAGCGTATTCTTATAGGGGACGCCTTCGAAACTGTAGCTCTTTAGGAGTATGACTATAAAGTTAATAGTAATTACCTTATAAGCGCCGTTCGGAGGTAGAAGTTGCTTTAATAAGCCTTAATAGCCTTCGCGGGAAGCCGTAATCCGCTTATATATGTAGTAGCATTTAACATACTTCGCTACATCCGCATACATTCCTAGCTAGTAGTATGCCCTAGCCATTATGTCATAGGTAATTTCTCTACCTAGATGTCCACTAACCGTAGTATCGTACATATCTAAGATAACCTCTCCGCGTAGGTTATTAACATCCGGCACGTAAGTACGTCCTTAGATGTAGACTATATTATTCTTAAGTTTATACTTACTTAGGTTGAATCTTAAGTTACTAACGCTATCGATGTAGTGTAGAAGGCGTTTTACCCCCTCCTTCAAAGCGGCTTTAATAACCTTAGCAAGCTTGTCTTTTGTATAGGCCGTAGAGATTAACTCTTCGATAGAGGCCTCATTTGCCTCTAGAATAGCTAGCGCATAGCGGTACTGTTTCTAAGCCGCATTAGTCGGATCGACCGAAATAGTAGCTACTATAAGGGAAGATCGTACTTCGGGTAATAGGTTATGTGGCTTTAGCAATACCTGCTAGCGATGCTTTATATCCTCTAAAGTATCCATGTCCTAGTCCCGTCGAGAGAGGGCATCGGCTCGATTATTAAGCCTGCTAGGGCGATATTCGATCTAAAAGTTAAATGATGATAGGAACTCGGACTAGCGCGCCTATCGGCGATTAAGTTACTTAGTCGTTATGAAATATTAGAGACCCCGATGATTAGTAATTACTCGAGAAGGGTTGCTTATTAATTCGGGGCGCTATTCTTCGAAGGCACGAATAATAGCTATGAGTTCCTTGTTATAGATCTTATAGTTACACTCGGTAGGATTTATCTTGTTAGAGTAGGAAGCAACTAGGTATATCTACCTATCCTTGCCGATTTACGAAAGCACACCTCTAGTGCACGTGTCGGAGGAATCGGCCTTAACGATACAAGGTTTAGTAGCATTATAGTACATTAGTACTAGTATAGTAGTAAAAGCTTTCTTTAAAGCGTTAAAGGCTTTCTAGCAGGCATCGGTCTAGATAAAAGGCTTAGGAGGTTCCTTCCTCCCGACTTAGTTCTTCTACTTCTAGCCCTTCGTGAGCTTAGTAAGCGGATAGACGATTATTGAAAAGTTACGAATAAATCGCCTATAAAAGTTGGTAAGACCTAAGAAGGAGAGTACTACCTTAACATTACGCGGAGGTTGCTACTTAGTAATAGCTTTAATCTTCTTAGGATCTATTTCTAAACCCTTACCGGCGACAATAATAATGCTAAGATACTTGACGCGGGTAATAAAGAATTTGGACTTATTAATGTCTAGTAGTAGGCGCGCCTTCCGGAAGTACTCTAGAATCTTCTTTACATATGCGACGTACATAGTGTAGCTAATAGTGTAATCTTTACTAAAGATAATAGCGTCGTCTAGGTATGCCGTAACAATGTCGTCTAGATACTATTTAAGTACCTTATTAATATATGCTTAGAAGACGCTCGGCGCATTAGAAAGGCCGAAAGGCATAACTAGGTATTTATATGTACCGTAGCGGGTTATGAAGGTAGTCTTCTACTCGTCTCTAGCCCGGATGCGAAGCTCGTTAAATGTAGTAATAACGTTAAGTATAGTGAAGATCGTAGCCCTACTCATATTAGATAGGATTTCTCGTACTTAAGGTATCGGATATCGGTTCTTAATAGTAATAGCGTTAACCGCGCGATAATCGATATAGACTCGTAAACTACTACCCGGTTTCTTAACGATGAGCATAGGTAAAGCGATGCGAGAAGTAGACGGTCGGAGCTTACCTACCTTTCGGCTATCCTGAACATACTTATACATAGCCTCTAACTCCTATCGTCCTATCGGATACGGGCGTGCATAGGGTAACTTAGTACTAGGCTTAAATTTAATAGCTATATCTACATTAGGCCTATGCGGTAGTAGGGTGTTAGTAACCTTCGGGTCAAAGTAGTCCTTATAAGCTTTAAACTACTCGGGTAAGAGAGAGTCGATGTCTAGGTCCGGCTTTTCCTTTATAAACTTCTCAAAATCTATAGTAGTAATAGCATTTAATTCGACATCTACTACATTAATTGCTATTAGCTTATCTATGTTAGTAGGGAACTCCTAAACTAAGTATCCTTTAGCTAATTCTTCTTCGGTAAGGCCGACGGCCTCTTCTACATCTATAGACGCTATACTAAGGGGAGAATCTTTATTACCCTTCTTATAGGTTTCGTATCGTAGGATCGTAGGAGTGCGGGAGTAGTAGTTATCGTACTCGGGTCGAAATGTTAATGTTATATCTCTCCATCGGATCTCTAGGTCATGCTTCTACATCTAGTCTATTCCGAGGATTAGGTCGCGATTGCCCGTATTAGCAATATAGAGGTTATAGGTTTCGATGTAGCCGTTCAGATCTAGGCGCATAGTAGTACATTCGGTAGCGAGGCCTATAGTATCATTTACTATAGTAAGGCGCTATGCGTTTAGTAGGAGTTTACGGTTTAGCATCTTCTTCGCGAAGTCTATACTATAGAAACTAGACTTAGCGCCCGGGTCGATAAGAATACGCATTATAACGTAGCTACTATCTACTATTATAATATGGCCGTAGATAACGAAGTTCTTAGTACGCACCGGAACGTTACCGGCCTCTATAGCCGAGATTACGTTTATAGTAACTACCGAGTGTTTACGCACGATAAGTAGTAAATTACCTTCCTTAGCGAGTTCTTAGGGCGTAGGCGTAGAGGGTCGTGATCGATGGTAATTAGGTATAGGAAGATCGTTCGGCGAGACCGGTCGTAGCGGGTCCTTACTAGACGCAATGGATAATAGAGACCTCCTAACGCTGCGTCGTGCGTCGGAGGTTACTCGTTTTCCGGACTACCCTAAGTAAGTTGCTTCACGCCGTTATCGTTCTCTTCGATAGTAACGGCACTTACATTAGTCTTGCGGAACGGCTTTATAGGGTAGGAAGAGTACTACTTACTATAGCCTATCTACTTATAGGTAAAGTAAACCTTAACCTCCTTCTCCTTAGCCTTAGCTAGGTCCTCCTTAGTTAAGGCCCGATATGCGATGCTAGCCTTCTTAGTAGCGGCAATATCGTACTCTTCCTTAATCTTTTCTTCTAAGCGCTACTTACGCGGCTTACTAGGGTCCTTATTACCGGCGGTAGTCTTCGGCGTAGCCGGTACAGCATTCTTTAGTGTAGTAGGCTTCTTAGCTATAGGGTCTTAAGCGCGGTTAGGGATGTTATCCAAATTAACCTCCATCTACTAAAGGGCATCCTTCATATTAGTAAGGCTATTAAAGGAACGACCCGCAATCTGCCTACGTAGGTTAAACTTAACCTTCTCGCGTAGGAGAGCTATTACCTCCTCGCGGAGGTCTTCGGTATTTATATAGCTAAGGTAGATAACATGTCTATAGAATTTCGCGTAGAAGTCGTTAAAGGTCTAATTGTTTAACTATGTTAGATTACGTAATGCCTAACGACGCTAGCGCTTCTTATAATAAGTACTATGTCTACTAGTCTCTAAAGTATTAATCGGGTCGCGCTACTCCGTAAAGGTACCTACTTCCTTATATAGACGAAGGAGTATACGTGTATTACCTATAGTACGATTATATATAATAGTAAGTAATTCATCCGCATCGCGGACCTTAGATTCGAAGACTATGTATTACTCGATAAGGTCCTTCCATTCTTCGAAATCTACCTTATTAACCTTCTTATCGCTAGAATACTTTGGCGGAAGGTCGCATAGATTCTTGCGGTGTAAATATAAGTAGGTCTATAGCGTATTCGGGGCGCTCGTAGAGCGGTATACATCGGGAGCGATTACTCTAATAGGGCTAGCGGTACTAGGTTCCTTAAGCGGTACGCGCTAGGAGCGCTTATTAAGTAGAACGGAGTCGGCAGCACCGCCAAACCTATTATGGACGGGCGACCTAGGTCGAGACGGCGGCGGAGTATTAGCCTTCTTTATATCCAATAATTATCGCAATCGTAATAGCTTCGGAGTAGTAGCCTCCTTAGCTAAGCGAGTAGCGTTCATCTTATCTAAGCGCTGCTTCGTAAATCCTCTACCCCTAGGTGTCTTAGGTACACCGGTCTCGTACCGCTAATAATATTCGTCGGGCGCGTATCGTTAAGCGAAGGTAATTAGATTAAACACCTACGCCTCTATATCTTCGCGATTATTACTAAGATCTTATATACGGTTTTATAATAACTTAATCTCTTCGATAGCTTCTTTACCTTCCTTCTTAAGCTTAGTAATGCGAACAGCTTAATTAAGGTTAGTGCCTCTAGTCTCGAGGGCATCCGTAGCCTCCTTATTCTCATCTTCTAGACGCTCGTTTTCTTCCTCGAGCTCTATAATACGTACCTTAGCATTATTTAGGCTGTTCTTAGTAGTCCTACGCTTCTCGCGTTAATTAACGGCTAGGTCCTTATTATAATCGAAGCAAAGCTTAAATTCATTAAGCGTATCTATCTATTCGTCCTTATGTACCGTAACTATTATAACTAGTTCCTTAGCATCTTTTACCTTAAAGTAGCTTAAGTCGTACTTACGCTAGTAATCTGCCTAATCGCCGTCGTCTATGCGTTCGATCGGGACGAACGCGGTGAGGGTAAGCGTATCTCCCTTTCGTGCGGTAGTACCTTACCTACCGTCCCTAGCAATACGGCGGTTATACTCCGCCTATAACTCCTTATGTTGCCTAGCTATCTAGGTAGCGCGTTCGCGCTTGCGGCGCTCTAGATCCTACTACTACTAGGTGTTAGCTAGAGTTTCCTAAGAGGTACTAGCTCTAAAGGGGTTCTAAGGTAGTCCTCCTCCTACTCCGCTAAACGCCCTAACTAGGCCGCCTTCCATGTTGTCGAGGAAGGTGTCTTCGAGTCTACCGTCTACTTCGTATAGCGCTAGCGCTCCGTTCGGGTTTAGTGTAGGAATAATTAGTCTTCCTCGGTTACTACCTACCTACAACTACTTAGCGAAGTAGTCGGGCTTCCGTACTAGGAATAGGATCCGATTATCGGTCGGGCTCGTTATACGCTTTCTCCTAAGTGCGATATGCGAAGTATAAGTCGAGGGTCGTATCGGCTCGTCGTGTACTACTACGAAAGTGCTAGTTATCGTGAATAAAGGACTAAACTATTTTCGAGTCGAGTATTCTAGCGGCTACTTAGCGCTTTAGTGTATCTTATACGGCGGTCGCTAAAATAGCTTCTAAGCTTCTAAGGGTAGTAAGTAATAATAAGGGGCGAAGTATGTAGGTACGTTCAATATCGAGTACTTACTACGAAGAGCCTATCTAAGTTGTAACGCGAGTTGAAATACGCGAAGTCGATGACTAAGCCATGACTAAGCATGCTAAGCCTCATGTGAATAGGGTCCAGAGAGGTCACCCCGTGACAGAAGGCCTATACGGTTACCTAGACGTTCTAGGCTAGTGCCTTTACGGGATATAATCTAGTCCTCGGTTAGGACTTGTGAAGGGTGAGACCCTAGGCTTAGCACAGGCCTAAAGCCTCAGGCCTATGCGATAGCTTAGCTTTCCCGCGGCACCGTGGCCCACCTCTTTTATAGCGGTCCTCGTCTAGGACCTCCCTTCCTTCCTTCTTTATCGAACCTATTAAATACTACTTTAAGCCTTAGTATATACGTAGCTCTCCCGTAACATTAGGTTCGATTAATTTACTATAGAACAACTAGCGGATTACCCTACGAATACTCCGGAGTTAGCCTTAGTTACATCGGTAGCCGGGGACTCTAGTCGTACTTTAGGGAATTCGGATAAGTAGGT
>LFZN01000296.1:0-35778 GCA_001578235.1 Pseudocercospora eumusae | reverse complement strand
ATATTTCGAAGCCTTAGTATATAGCTTCTATTCTCGTAACCGCTATAGGACTTACCGTACATACTTACGGTATTCCTCTTCTAAATTTAAGAAGATAAGAATATCGTCGAGGTAGATAACGTATATATAATCTAGTAATCTAGCTAAGGCTCGATTAATATATAACTAAAAGGTCGCCGGCGCGTTCGTAAGTCCGAATAGTATAACTAAGTATTTAAAGAGACCGTAACGGGTCTTAAATACCGTCTTCTATTTGTTACCCTTACGAATACGTAGTCGGTAGTAGGCGTCTTTAAGATCTAGCTTACTAAAGATCTTTACCTATCCGAGTCGGTCTATTATCTCGCTAATAAGTAGTAAAGGGTAGCGGTTCTTAACTATAACTCGATTAAGTCCGCGGTAATCGATATATAGTCGTATACCGCCGTCCTTTTTAGGGACGAAGAGGATTAGTGCGCCGTATAGCGACTTACTAGGCCGGATCTATCCCTTCTTTAGTACGTTGTCGATATATTCTCGTAGGATCTTTAACTCTTCTTAGGAGAGGTTATAAATAGGTATCTACGGAGGTAACTTACTTTCTTTAAGTTCGATAGTATAATCGTATACTATATATTAGGGTAAGATACTAGCTAGGTCTACGTTAAAGACGTCTCCGTAGTCTTAGTACTACGGAGGTACTCCCTTAGTATATATTACCGTAGTAACGAGGTCTATATAGACCTATTTAGGGAGGTCGTATAGCTCCGGTATGTTTTCGTAGGCGATTCGGAGTCGGTCCTATACCGCGATCGTAGCTAGCTACTACTAGTTAGGTTTCTTCCTATCTAGATTAATAGTTATCGGATCTCGATTACTACCTCCTTAGCTATTTAGGGTTATAATAGCGTCTTCGAGGGCGAAGGAGCCTATAGGTTCGGCTATAGCGGCGATGTCCTTACGAAGAGGTATCGGAGTAGGCTCGAATTCTTAGGAGTCTAGCGTCTCTATCGATACGGCGTATATACCGTTTTCTAAGGTAAGGTAGCTAGTACTATCGATAATAGAGGCGAGTACGGTAGAGGCTATAGCTCTTACTTCGGCGTTCTTATCTTCTAGATCCTATATAAAGCGTACTTTACGGAAGTTAATTAGAGGTAATATAGCCGCTAACTAGTCCTATCCTAGGACTATATTATATCCTTAGAATACTACCGCCTAGAAGATCTAATCGGCCTTTCTTAGCTTCGATTCGCTATCCTTAATAGTAACGGCGAGTCGATATACCTTAAAGAGGGTTATCTTATTATCGTCGAGAAAACGAGCGTTCGGGGTTAGTAGGTCGAGCGGTTAGAGATCTAATACTCGAGAGTAGTAGGCGGAGATAAGATTTAGTTACGCTCCGTAGTCGATTAGGGTACGAAGTAGCCTCGAAGAGCCGTCGACCCTAACCTCTACGTAAATACGTCTCTCCCGTCCCTTTATCTTTAGCCCTAGCTATAGGTTAGATAGATTAGTAATAAGAACATTATTTAGGTTATTATTATCCGTAGCTAGGGTAGCTATTTTTCCGACCCCTTCTTATTAGAAGTAGAGGCGTCCTTATCTCTCTCCCGCTTCTATTAGTCGCGGTTATTCTAACTAGAGGCCTCGTTTAGCTTCTTATCCTTTTACTAACGGTTCTTCTAGGACTTAGAATCGCTTCGACGGTCTTTCGACGCCTTATCGGTATCGTTTCGGTCTTAATTCTTAGTCGTAGAGGGTTTCGCCGAGGCGCCGCCTATCTAAGCCTTAACGAGGTAGAGGCGGTTAGCCTCTACCTCGAGCTCGTCTAGGTTTTAGTAGTAGGATAGGAAGTCTAACTCTATTATCTTATTAGTAATATGTTTAGGTAGCTTAGCGAAGTATAGGCTAATAGTCCCGGCATTAGAATAGTTAATGTCGTAGAACGCGCGTAAGCTATCTTCTTAGACTTTTATATATCGAAAGAACTTACCGATAGATTAGCCCTATTTAAATAAGGCGTTATAGTACGCCTTCGCGAGCTCGCTACGCCTAGTAGATATAGGTTTAATAGTTTCTTCGATAAGATCCCTTAACTCTCTCTACGTAAGCGATTCGGTATCGGTTTAGCGGCTAACTATATTTACTAGCGACTTCTCTTCGATACCTTAGATAGCCTAGCGGGTTCGGCGATCGCTATCTTATAGCGTGTCGGCTATCCGCTACTAGTTATTAATATTAGAATACTAGATGTTATAGTCTTCCTAGCGCTTAGTCTTTAGGGTCGGAGGTTTTAGGCGTAAGAGATCCCGTAAGGGGTTCTAGGCCTACTTTAGGGGCGCTTCGTCGTTATCTCGGTCCTCTAAGGAGGACGAGTCGGCGCGTTTACGCTTCCTATATCTTTACTTAAAGATATTAACTAGGGCTTAGGACCGTTTAAGATATTTCTTAAGGTCTTTATCGCCGAGTTAGGTTATATTTAGTAAGTCGAGCCTCGCGATCTCTTCTTAAAGCTTCGCTTTCTAATCGACTAGAGGAACTAGCTAAGCTAGCTCCTCTTAGGTTACCTCCGTTATAGTTAGAAACGTCTATATACCGAAATCGGTACGTAGTACCGTAGGTACGTCTTCGAAATAGTCCTCTTCTACGTCTTCTTCCTCTAAGGCCCTAATAACCTATAAGGGTTAGCGATTAGAGGTTGTTTCGGTAGCTAGTCGTATTCCTAGCGCCGTAGTTCCGCTAGCGGGTATCTAGCTTCTACTACGAGAGCGCGAGCGTAAGGATATACTTAATAAGGATTAGGTAGTTTTCCTAGTTCTCTTACCCTACGGCATCCGCTAAGATTAGCTAAGGTTTTATAGGGTACCGTACTAACGACGGACCGGGTACGAGAGGGCCTCGAGTCTATACTACTATTCCCCCGGAGGGATAGGAGGTATTATACTATAAGAGGAGTAAATAAATAGGTATATAGATACGACGTAGTAGTTAGATTTCTCTATATAATAATACCTAAAGGACTCGAAAAGGAAAGGAGTAAGTAAAGAGTTTTCCTCGGTACGCTAAGCCCTACGAGTCGGGTGCGGGACGCTACCGAGGCATTTACGAATTAGTTACGAGTTAGGTTAATTCCCTAACACTATTATTATTGCCGCATCGGACACTATAACTACTAGAAGGAGCACCGAGAGTGCGACCGCGCTACTTACGACTATACTTGCTATAAGGTTTAGATAGAATAGGTAAAGGGCCGGAGCCGAGCCCTAGGTACCGAGAGGGCACCTATCCGGGGTCGAAGATAGTTAGCTATAGAGAAGCCAAGATTGCTAGAGGAGTTGCGGTAGTACTACAGAGGACTAGAGGAGATACTCACGTAGGAAGGGGCAAATCTAATGCCTACCCTCGATAAGATGTATAACATTAAGGATATAGTGCAAACTATTACGAAAAGTAAATTTAGCCTCCTCGTCGATAGAGAACGGACGAAGTAGATGGATCCTATAGTTAAGAGGGGGAAGGAACGCGAGCGGCTACGCGCTAATAAGGAGGAACTAGTTATCGACCCGCGGCTATAGGACCCTCGGGAGGAACCCGAAAGAGAAAACGCCTAGTAGGGTTACGAAGCTTTACTCGTTAACGACTTAAGGGTAAGACGGACTAGTCCCGCGCCGACCGAGTAATCGATACTACTTAGTTATTACGTCGAGGTACGCATAGCTAAAATTGCGGAGGGAGCGACTTAGGTAGTACCGGACTTATTCGAGGAGATAAACAAAGAGTAGTACGGAAGCGTGATCGCATAACTAAACGGCTAGAAGCTCGAGGACTAGACTAAGTCTAACCGGGATAAGGTTAGAAAGTACGCCGAGTACTTTCGTTAGAAAAACGATAGATTGGAGCGATTGTTCGAGGATGGTAGATATATCCTATACGTATACCCTAGGGATGTGCCTCGTATCCTATAAGCCGTGCACGATAAGGTAGGGCACTTTAAATCCGAGGTAGTTATGAAAAGGCTCAGAGGACGAGTTTTCTAGCTAACTATGGCCGCAGACCTAAGGCAATACATCTAGAGTTATAGACCGTATGCAATGTAGGCGTAATAGCAACGAATAGACCCCTTAATGTCGTTAGACGCCCTAAATCCTTAGGAGCTAGTTTAAGTAGACCTAATAGGCCTATTTCCGAGAAGTCGATAGGGTAATGTCTATCTATTGAACCTAGTGTGTTACTTCTCGTGCTACGCGGTAGCCGTGCCAATTCCGAACAAGGAAGGATCTATAGTGAAGTAGGTACTAAGTAACACGTTTAATATTTTCGGTAATCCTATAGCAATCTTTAATAATCCGGGGTTAGAATTTAAGAACGAGGTAGTTTAGGGCTTTATAAAGGAAAGGGGGATATTATCTCGGTCGGCTCCGGCGGCCGCGTATCGGCCTACTAGAGCTATAGAAAACATAAATCGAATACTCCGGCGGTGTACCGAAAAGTAGCTACCGATTTACGTTAACTCTAGAGGAAACGCGGTAGCTAGTTACGACCTATAGGACGAAGCGGTAAGGAGTAGTACTCTCGTAGCGAACTAACGACATATTCCTAGCCTAGGCTACTCGCCCTCGGAGATTATGTTAGGAACTATTCCCGGACAGCTCCTCGATCTAGAAAACACTTACCCGACCTAGAGACGACTAGAGCTAGAGAAGATGATCTATAAGTTAGCGCCTAAAGATCTTCCGGAGGGCGACCTTAGACGAGCCTATTATTAAGTAGTAACTAAGCGGAGCGAGATAATCGAAGGAGCCTAAGAGAACCGGGAAAGGATGCGACAAAGGACGGAGGATAGGTAGAACCGAGGGGTGTTAAAGGAATAAGAGGTAACTTAGGGAGATTAGGTACTAGTGAGGAAGGATGTAGATAGGAAGGGAGTAGAAGTACCCTAGATAGGACCTTACCGAGTTAGGGAACTAGTAGGAGAACACGGTAAGTCGGTAGTACTAGAAGAGCTAGGTAGAAGGAAGAGGTTCAAGTTCCCTCGGCATGTTAGCTAACTGCGAGTGCTACATACGCGACTAAAGAGGCTCTAACCGGACTAATCGGGAGAGACGGTGGTCGGGGGCGACTAACTTGTCCCTAGTAAGTAGGAAAGTAATGGATGCAACAAACGGGTTATTAACGCCATTCCTATTTTAGATAGTATAGCTCTCCTTAAGGCGTTTACTCGTAGATAGATAAAACTTCCGGTAGAGACGTAGATAGAACTTTAACTACCCCTTCGCGGCCAACTCACTTTTCTGCGCTGTGTCTTGGATATGCAATCATTGTGGGCTTCCAAGTATGACCGTAGGGTACCGTTTACCATGTATTCCATAGTGATTGCATATTCAGTTTCGTCGTACGAGAGGAGTTTAACGAAACGCTTGTGCGCCCCGAAAGACTCGGAGAGCCTCTGGTATGTACGAGCTTCTCGAGCCATATCTTCTTGGCACTCTTTGTCGTCCGGCCACGGCGATTTGATGATGTCTCCATTTTGCAGTAGTTCGACGATGCCTGAGACGCCTCCATCGATGAGCTTCCCTTTTGCCCAGCGCTTGGTGTCGTAAACGAGGCTAGTGTCCTCGAGAGGTTGCGAGTCTTTCGATAGTAGACAAGTGTTCTTGACTTGCGGCTCGGATTTTGTCGCTTGCATAGTATGAGGTGGACTCTATTGAAATAGCTAACGAAGGATGGATTGATACAGTAGTCTGTACTGCGGACCGCTAGTCCCGGCCTATCTCCTGGTTATACTCTTCGACCCGCTTCGCTGCGGTGTCATTTGCCGCTTGGAACTCTTGACGGAATGTCTCGAGAAAGCGGAAGTCGTACTGTGCATAGACTCCAACTACTAGGTTTTACAAGTAGAGCCGTAGTATTTCCCCTTATAGTTTACTAGGTACTATGCTCCTCTTATGCTCTTATAGGCTCTAAATCATATCCTCATATCGCTAGAATGTCCCTTATGATTAACCTACCGCCTAAACTAGCCTTATTCCTCGCTCTTTATATCGCTAGCGACTTTATAAAGTGGTATTTCGAGATACCGCCTAAGAGAGGTATATAGTAGCCGCCTACTACCGAAGCGCGCACTTCGAGATCGAGGAAGCCGGTGACAACTCGCATTACGTATGGGATAGGGGTAAGAGCCAATAAACGCGAGTTGCTGAAATATCTACCACTCTCGTTCAAAGTCGGAGCGGTCAACCGATAGCCTTGTTTCGGAAGCTTCTATTGCGCCATCCAGATGAGCAGTGAGGCCTATAGCTTTCACCCCAGAAGCCTCCACGCTAGATATGCCCAGACTTCTTCTGAGATCCCTTCAATCTAGCACGTTGTATCAGTGAAGCTCGGCCTGAGGTCCGGCATAGCTCATCTGACAAGCCACGTCCTTCACCGCCATCTGATCGCGGACTGCGAAAACTTGCATATGCACGGCGGCTCACAGCTCGGCCACTTCTTCTTCCATGTGACCACCACCTCTATCAAGATCTCTGTTAAGATCCCATCCTTGTTCATATCACCAGCCACATTCACACCGCTAAGATCAAGGCGCCTTAGTCTTCAACTGCACCCCATGCCATTTCTTAATCTCCTCTGCCAATACCTGATTCACTAGTCGATGTTGTTTTATAACGGGAAGTCCTTTGAATTTTTCGGAGACGATGTCTAAGGCGTACATGCTTCCGCAACCTCCTGATATGTCTTCGACTTCGAGTTTTGAGGGTTCAAGGCCGGCTTTTACGAGGTCGAAGACGCGGCGTTCGTTGGCGTTGAGATGGTCTGGGGCTTCGACGCTGTAGGAGCGTAATATAATTGGGAGGAAGGGTGATCTTGATGGGATGTATGCTCTTGAGGCGGATCGTGCAGGTGCTCGTGCTCGTGAGAGGTGTTGGGGGAAGGTTCGAGATGCCATTGCGAGAGCTTTGAGTCTTCGACCTTGAAAAAAAAATTATCTGCGACTGATGCGCAGGTATTGCCAGTAATTTTTCGTGGAGTACAGGATGGTACTGGACGCTAGCGCTGGGTGGTATGGTAAGGTATGGTATTTCATCAATCGCCTGACCAAACATTTGACATCACGTGCAGTATTAGAGCTAAGGTTTTGATCAGCACGGTCACAGCCGCAGCCGCAGAGCCTCATCTTTCAAAGGTCCCCGTCCCCGATATCGCAGCCAAGGACATGATGACTTCCAACCCAACGACCACTGTGTGAGGACTTTTTGCCGTCTCCCTTCGCCCTTCTTCCCGCTTGTACCCTCCAACACAGTACTACATCGTGGTACATTTCGTCAAACCTTGCCCCGCGATGACTGCGAACGGCCTGCCCAACGCTCTACTTATTTCGCTACATGCCTATGAGAAGGTACGTATCTTCTCGATCCTTAGGCACGACACGCTTGCACCAACATCGGATGGACAACCTGCAGAACTGCTCGCTAGTATCTTCGTCTCTGGCTTCGGCTGCCCGTCAGCGGCTCGAGACCCTGCGTTGAGACATCAGCACTTTCTCTGATACCCAATGCCTGTCGCTCAAGCTTTGGGGAAAGGGTCTTGGGGTCCCCTCATCACAAAAGTAGCATCTGCTAAGAGCTACCCTGCGTTTCACATGCTAATCGCACGGCCAAACCATGCTCACCCTCCTTGTTTGCTATACCTCTCCTCGACTAGACAGCAAAATCGCGCACTGCACTGCCCTCCAACGGAATGCGTGCAAGAACCTTGAGGCGCCCTACAGTACTTTGCACGAATTGGAGCAATAGATGCAAGCCACTGCGGAGAGGGACCAAGCCATAGCCGCTCTTTTGCTGCTACACCAACGTGTTCTGCACTTTCGACAGTTGATTAGCCGCTTGGTGAGGGGCCATCAAGCCATTTTGATCAACAACTCCGGGATAATAATGACTTTGTATTATTGGGACGAGGTCTCCATAATGACCCGCAATCCTGCCGACCCCACGAAATTTGTATATGCGCTCCAGACCACACACAGGACATCAGCTCCAGGAGTGGATCCAGGACATGATACCCTTTTTCATTAACTTCCTGCATCCCTTAAACCGCCTCCTAGGTTAAGTCCGACGAACACCTACCCTTGCAAGGCCCTAGTCTAGTTCCACTTAGCGTACGAAATTGGTGTAGCTCGTATACAAAGCGTAGCACTAGTCGAATAGCGATACTATCCGATTAGGCTTCGGGTTTAGCCGTAGTAGAGCTAAGGGTTAAGAAGCCGACACTTTCACGAGTCGTTATTTAGCTAAAGGCTCTATAAACTCTAGTAAGTAAATGAATAGAAGGCATATAATAGAAGCGCTAAGTATACCGCCGAGATAGGTACGTATATAGACTATAGACTATTAATTAAGACCTTCTAAGAAGCATAATTAGCTAACGCTAAGTAAATCTCGGCTATCTCGTACACGCCGTAGACTTAAGCGATATAAGCTAAGCGATAACACCCTCTTAGCACTAATCGAAGAGCCGAGTCTACTTAAGAAGTAGTTAAATACTAGTCTACTTACTACGCGAGTTAACGTCCTTATAGACGTAGTAATAGACTTAAGGGTAAACGTGAACCTCCTACAGAAGTCGTAGGTTGCGGAGTCGTAGGTTGCGGAGTCGCAGGTTGTAGAGTCGTAGGTTATAGAGTCGCAGGTTATAGAGTCGCAGGTTGTAGAGTCGCAGGTAACTAATTACTCCGCCGAAGAAAGTAAGGCAATAGTTATTAAGAGGGCGGAGTTTAAGACATTGTAGCGAGAGGTTTAATGCTTACGTAACGTTATTACGACACTATAGCGAGAGGTCTAAGGCTCTCGTAACGTTACGGCGATACTCGTAAAGGATTATTATGCGTTATTTACTATGTAGGAGTCTAACCTATCTACGATAGCGAAGTACGTTAATCGCTAGCGGCGGAAGAAGGCCTATCTAAAGGAGACTACTTAGGCTATTAAGCCTTAAAGAAGGCATATAGATTAGGCATACTATGCTATAGTATCTCGTAGGTCTTATAGATAGTAATAGGACCGTAATAGATACATATTATAGTTATCTTATGCTTACTAGCTTTATTGATAGGCTACTATTTAAACTACTAGGCCGTTCTTACGTGCTTATAGAGATAGTAGCGTTGCTTAGGTAGGAGAGGCTTTATTACGTAGAGTACCTTTCCGCTACGCTCGAGGCGTCGTTTCTCTTTAGCTACGGGCAAGCTATTACCCTTCCTAATCTAATGTCGCTTAGATCTTCTTCTACTACTATTATAGGTATAACCTAAGATAAATTAGCCGCGGTTGCGGGGAGCTAGCGGAGTTAGCGTACGTATAGCCCTTACTAAAGCCTCTAAAGTAAGACGAGCGTTCTTCTTACCTTATGCCTTATATACTATCTACTAAGCTAGTTTAACTCGAAACTCTCTTTAGTAAGTAAAGTCTTTATACTTCCTATCGCCTCGAAGAAGGATGTATGCGTTAATAATAGCTACGTCGAGAAGGAAGTAGAATAGCGGGTACTAGCCCTTCCTTAACTTATACTAAGAGCTATAATAAAACCGGAGCTAATCGTAGATATCTACGCTACCTATATAATTATTATAGAGTACCGCGACTTTCGGAATCTATTTAGGTTCGCGCTCTACTATCTAGTAAGGTCGTACGTAGGTATCGATAAAGGTATTATTATAGGCTCGTAGGCGTACTCGGATCCGAGTTTCGCGGCTTCGTAGGTCGATAGCATTCGTAAGAAACTATACGAGGTTCCTATCCTACTAGACAATCGCCGCTATACTATAAATTACCTTATATATTAGTGTATCGAATAGGAAACGAGTTGTCTTACGTTCGAGTAGTATAAAGGTCGATTTCTTCCTCGTGCCGTTCTTAAGGACTAGTCCTAGTTTCTCGAATTTAGCACCTCTCTAAGGCTACGATAAGGAGCTAGATCGCATAGTGCCGGTCGTAGTAATACCGAGATACTTTAAAATAGCGAAGAGTACTATATTATTAAATAGGTTATCTATGTAGACGTAGAAGAAGTATATCCGAAAAGGAAGTTATAATAGGAGACGAAGAACGGCGATCCTTAGCGGGCTTATCCGTACGCTAAGGTCGATTCCATAGGCGTAATTAGTTACTTAGGTAGTACTAGCGGCGCTTTCCGCGCTTTCCGCGCTTTCCGTATCTTACGTAGGTATAGGTATAGGTGCGTGAAAGTCGACCTTAACTTTATTAACCTCGTAGATACTACTTAATTTATTACAATTACTACCCCTAATAAGCTTATTAAGCCTATCGCGACGCCTCTTATCGGTCTCCTTCGCGCGGTCGGCGATTTTAGCGCTAGTAAGCTCTTCGCGGACGATAATATAGCGATCGAGGACCCGGTTTACTACTTCGTCCGTTTCGGCTTCCTAAGAATATTGCTTTTAAGGGCTCGAGAATAAGAAAGAATATAGATATCTACCCTCGCATAGGTATAGTACATAATATCCGATCGGTATAGGCTTGCCTCGCATTATTATAATGTAGCTAGATCTTCTAGTAAAGCGGATTATCGACTCGTCGATCGATAAGCTAGTACTAGGCACAACTACGGCCTTAAACCTCTCTCGCAATAGGTCCGCTAATAGTAAGATCTACGCCTAACTAAGTAGTCTAGAGCCTCTTAGAATAGGACTTCTATACTATAGAGCGGCCTTAATCTAGCGGAAGCGCTACTTACTTATATAATTAGTAATTAGATGGACTAGCTAGTATTTATCGTCCCTCTAGTAATCCGACTTATCGGCCATTTAGATCGCGGATATATAGACGATAAGGGCTACGAAGATTATTATATCTTTACGCCCTACCGATTTCTATAGATATCTAGATATAACGATCTACGGCTACCCTAACCTATCGATCCGTAGGTTTCTAGATGAGTCTAGTTTAAACTCTTCTCGGGTCTCTATATACTCGTTAGTATACTTAACTAAGCAGTCTATAATCTCGTCGGTCTATAGTAGGTTAAAGAACTCGTACTACACGTTCTTAACCTCCGAGAGGTTACTATAAAGGTACTTAGGTAGGTGTACCTTCCGCTTATGTTTAGTACTATATAATAGTACGAAGGGTACTTCCTTAGTATCCCCTTCCGCTAGATAACATAACCCTCCTACCCTATTATCGGTACCGATAGCCTCTATTATCTCATCGTTATTACCGGTAATAAAAGGCTCTTAGTCTAACCCTCGAGGGGCCGTATTCGCTACTAGCTTAACGATTAGACCTTTCGCCGAAGAGTGTACGTATTCGTCGTACTCGATAGGGTCGCTACTATAGGCCTTATTAACCTACTATAACTAGCCTTCGTCGTTATCGTTAGCGTTACTAATAGTTGCTATAAAGCGGTCTATTAGAAGTGCTAAATAAGCGACTTTAACTTTACGGTTTAAACCTTTTAGAGTTAGAAATTTAGTCTCCGAGTGCGGCGGCACTAAAAGTAGCATAGTCACATGCTAAACGAGTCTAATAAGTGCCTTATCATTCACCTATAAGGCGTTGCACTAAAAGCTAACTAAGTAGATAGTGTAGGGGTTAATCCCTATTTCACCGACGAACGCTCCGAGCGGACGAGTTCACCAAAGGGATAGCAGACATTGATACACTGTCCCGAAGCCGGCAATTTCGATGTTCTATCCATGGCGCAAGAATCCTTGCAGCTCAAGCACGAGCTCGCGTTCTCAACGAAAAGCCACCTCAGCTTATACGACTGGTTTGTCTAGCGCTCTCATGTATGCGCGTCTACGCAGTGGCAATCTGGGGTGCATCGCAATAATCACCGGGCTCTTTTTCAGGAAACCTATGCTTGATTTGCTGTCAATGGTCGCCGACCTCTCGTTTTATGCCGAGCATACCCTCAAGTAGATCCACGTTGGAGAATGCAACCAGACCATCACCTGTCGTGCTTCGCCTGCATTCAAGGAAATCCTCCGCGAATCTCTATATAGTAACGGCGAAGCATGAGAGTGGAGTTTGATACTATACAATTTCTCATCATGGCAAGGGTCTAATGAACGGGCATCCCAGTTGGCGTCCGTTCTATCCGCTTTGCCACGACTCAACCTTCACGGTATCTTGCAATCGGCCCGAAAGCAGGTGATTGAGCGTTCGCTCACAACGCCTCAGCAATATACCATCAAAATGAGTTTGAAGTAGACTCGCAAGATGTAGATCAGACCTGGGATGTGGACAGATACGACAGTCGGGATTGAATTATGACGAAATTTGATCAACGTGAGACGGATGCGAATGCGAATGCAACAGCATCACAATCTCGGCGGCAGCGGCAATGGTAGCCAAGGACTTCACGGAATGAAGTGCCTGTAACACATGCATCTGTGACCAAGCACCAAGCACGAGCACGACATCACAGCTCGTATGTTCTCGCCTTTGACCGTCATAAAAGCATGAAGAAATGCGGAGTGCATGAGGTTGTGTTGCAATGAAGCAATCAATAATCTCTCGTCAGACAGACAGACAGATAGGATGATGCCCGACTCCGGGACGATAAGTTATGCGATGTCAGGGTAGAGGTGAGGAGAATGCATCTCGTAAATCCTCTCCATGTGATGATGATATCAATCGCACGTGAAGATGCTGGCATCCTCTCACATCTCCACTTTGATCATACGTACAGAATCCAGAACCATCTGCAGAGACAGCGTTCTCCGCAATGCTTTAATATGATCTCAGACCCACCTTTTCTCATCGGTTGAGATGGGAAGGACATGGAGGTAGGTTCGTTTCTTTTCTTGGAAAAAAAAAGAGTGTGTGTGCCAGGTTGAGAACGCAAGCGCGCTTGTCAACTTCGATATCGTGTAATGTTGGCTGTTGTTTGCTTCATCCGATCCTAGACATTTCCCTAGACCCACAATCATCAGCGTAGGTTGTTGATGATGATGATGATGAGAGGGTTCTTTAATGAGGTGGCCGGCCATGGTCGTCAGAGCATGTACCCCACGGCATATGGCACACGATCTTAATGTTAGGATGATGTTGTGGAGCCCGATATCTGGAGTCGAGACTTCTCGAAGCTGCAAAAAAGGGTCGTGTGAGAAGTTAGGATCCTCGTTGAGGTACCCGCATGGTACTTCTGGGGCTCGGATGGTATACTGATAAGACAGTTGCTGTTGTGCTGTGGCGGTGCAGGTACTCGCTTTCGGGTTCATGGTCATGTTTCGGTAGGTGCTTGCTTCTCTTGTGAGAGAGAGATTTGACTTTTTACATCCTTGCTTCCTAATCGCTTTCTCTAAAATAGTTAAATTGGGGCTGCGAGACACTGACTCTCGGACGCGCTCTGGTATAAGACATGAATCTTACCACAGAATTTGCAAGTGGTCTTCTCGTGGTAGGAGCTGGTAGATTTAGCGGTCTGGCAGGATGTGTAAATGGTTCGCAGACTGCCGAGTCTCGCGCCTACCAAACTTCTCAATCTTGGTTCGCGATTGTTTGGTAGACCACGTTGTCTTTTTCTGTGCTTGCTCAGCGGTCTTGCAGCTTCTGCGGCTCGTCGTAGATAGCAATATCATTGTATTGTTCGAGACTGTTCGGCATTGCGACATCTTTGTTAATTGATCGTGCTCACTTCGGATAAGATAGTCGGCATCAGTGCAATGGTATTAGCCGCGCCGGAACCCTTTAGGAGCTCGGTTGGTTCTAGGTGCGATGAATGGACCTGACGATCCTTCGGCAGAAAGCTGTGAGCTTTTGGAGCACCCCGCAAAATGGCTGCGCTAGCTTTCGTGATAAGCATGCATCTACATCTCCTTAACAACTTGATGATGATGATTGTCTGCTCAAATATGGATTAGAGTTCACTCAGGTTAGCGGTGAAGACCACGCTTGTGCAGTCATCCCTGCAAACTCCCAGTCTTGGAGATCTGGTGTTGACCAGTAAGGCAAGATCTTCTTCGGCCTCATTTTGGCCTCAAGATGTAAGCGCAGTGGTGCCATGGGAATTGATGATTTTAAGACGATCTTGTTCGTCACGTTGTGCCTTCGGATAGCGGATATTACGACGTGATTGAGCTACGGTCGATGAAGCTTAGGCTGTAGCAAATGGGAATTGATAAGACGAGTCTTATGACCACAAAGCTGTGTTGTAACAGTTGCACGACTCCGAAGTGATGAGCATGACTGCGTGAGAAGTAGCAGGGCAGAGAAAGGCTTCTCATCGTCTCGGGACAGGCTTCTGAAGTCGGTTGCATCGTGAGCCCATGCTAGATCTTTGAGACACCAAGATCTGCGACTGAGTGCCGTAGTCGACCATGTGTAGTGCAATCCGGGTCTAGGATGATTGATCGACGATGTATCCGAAGTGCTGCCTATAGGGATTCATGATAATAGTGAACAAGAGAAGGCGATGTCTCATCAAGAATGCGAGCTGCTGCGGTCAGTAATGCTGGACGAATACGGCCAGTAGGCGGCTGTGGGGTGATGATAGAGAGAGCGTTGGCTTGATATGGTCCGCGGAGCTGCTGCGGCCAGGTTCATGAGTGGTAGACATGGCGTGAGGATGATAACGCAAGCACAGGAAGACGCGCCGCTCTCTGTGGACAAAAGTTCAGCACTGGATAATCTGGGGCATGGAGCAGGGCTGTACGGAGTAGGAGCGGTGGAGCAGAGATTTTTGATATTGCAGGTGCGAGCCGCGCGGCGAGAACGCGTCCAATGAAAGTGCGCGCTGTCACGCAATGTTGGGAAGCGAGCGAGCGAGCGAGCTGCCGAAGGCCCGAAACCGGGTGTCGGCGGTGGCAGTACGGAGACGGAGCGGTGGCTTTGCGCAACGAACGACATCTGCTGGCGTCGCACATCAAGTACCAAGATGACTGAGTCGCGAGCCGTCGTGTATTATAGTTCTAGGGCTACCGCTACCACCGAGCAGCACGAGAGTAGGCGGTCAGGCCACCGCCTTTTTGATGATGAAGGCGTATCCTGAGAAGGACGGTCCGGATAGGCAGTTCTGTTGAAAGCTTAAATCAAGATCCTGGTTGCGCTTAGCGGCAACAGGCATGGCGTAGTCGGAGAAGACCACGATATGCGCCACATGTGTCGATACGTACCGATTCCAAGGAGCATGCCTGGGCACTTGATATTGGAGAGCGTCGTTGAGAGCATCAGTGCACCGAGTGAGGTGGAGCGGAAGTGTGTCATATTTGCTGCAAGCGGACGTCAGATGGGATGACGCGGTGGTTGTGACGAGACAAGATTCCTTGGACATTGATGAGAGGCAGCGGCGCGTGTGTGGCTTGGCTATGGGCGTACCTGGGCAGAGGATGGTATCTGGCGTAGCGGGCGCGGGCGGCAGAGGTAGCTCGCAAGTCACTGCACTGGTGATGGTGATGAACGCGTCCAAGTCTCCAAGAATGCCGGTGCATCCGCTATCGCAGAACTCAGGACTCAGAAGTCACAGCGCTTGGCGAGGCTGCATAGTTCGTGTGGAGAAGAAGCTGTAGCTGCCATCCCTGCACTTTCGCGCATGCGGCATGCGAGTGCATCTCACTGCTGAGTTCGGCGTGTAGCAGCTGTGGCACACTGTGAGAGAGTCTTGGTTCAACTTTCCGCACGCTGCTCAACACTTGTGCCGGCTGCAACGTCTCCGCTCGACACCTATTCTAGGCCCTTTGATATACTCGCGCAATCCCCAGATTCTGCTGCGTGCAAATTGCTTCTTTGTTTCGTCCGTCGACGGTTGGGCCTGTTGCTGACTACTGTCTTCTTCTTTGGCTGATTTCCCAACCGCCGCTTGCCACAAGCCCATCCCACCCCACGCACACACTAGCAGGCGCTGCCCGGTCTGGTTGAGCAACGCCTGGCCTGCCTGGCTTGAGATTGATCTGCTGTTGTTTGGCACACATCTCACCCTCACATCATTCTCTTCCTCCCTCTTCTCGAAGAGCATCCGGCATAAGGTATCGACTGAAAGTGTGCGACGCTCAGTGTCTGCACCTTTCTCTCGCATCCTCCCCCGCCCTCCCATTGTTGTTGCCATTGACGCGGCAAGCCGGCTTTGACTAGCTGTGCGCACCTGTCGAGTCCGACTCGCCTTCGACACCCTACGGCCTCTTCTGCCCACTCGTCGGCTTGTCTACCCATTCTGTGAGTCGACCTCACATCACTGCCTCGCCGCTGACCGCAGAGAATCTTCTCGCTGACATATTCACGCCTGTGTGCGTGGTGGCAGTGTGTGAATACTTGTCTTACACCACCTTTAATGTCCATTGCACCTTGAACGAGGCATCCTACCTACACTGCTCTAGAGATGCCTTACACCCCTCCGTCGCAGCAATCCCCTGCGTCGTCGAAAAACAGCAGTCCTGCCATTAGCCGGAGTTCGTCATATCACCAAGATGACATCCCACGATCTCCAGCAAGACCGCAACCGCCGCGATCTTTGTCCTCTGCCTCTTACCTGCACAAGCATAGACGCACACCTTCGATAACAAAGTCGGATGGCGCGCCGCCGACATTGACTGACGCTCAATATTCAAACGTCGATTCGCACGATTTTGCAGCAATGAGCAGCCTGAGGCAATCACCTCCACCGGTTAACAACCTCCGAATCCCCACGGGCGCTGTCATGTCACCTCCAGATTCTTCAGAGAATTCAGACACCGATGAAACGTCGTCCAACACAGAGCGAGGTCGCGAGCTGGAGAAGAATTGGGATCAGTTGCAGCAGGCAGTGCGCTCCATCAACCTGCAAAGGGAAGGTTCGCCAGATAAGGTGGGCGTGCAGCTGCACGCCGCTTCTCTGCCTACATCCGAGACGACTTCGCCGACAGCATTGTCTCACACGGCCCGCAAGATTTCGCACTCACGATCTGCGACAGAATCGAAGGTGATCGTGCCGACATTTGCAGAATCTTCATCACACACTTCAGATGATAGCGACGATGAAGGTGTAGTCTGCAAACCGGCTCTTGTACGGAAGAAGTCCGGCGAACTGGTCAAACCCGCATTGAGGCCGTCGTCCAGGCGGCGTTATTCGAGCATGCCTGGCACACCGACGTACTCCAAGTCGGTCCACTTCAATGATAGCGATAACCAGACACGGCATTTCTTGCAGGTTGACAAGCCAATTGCAGTCAGTGCTGGCTCTTCCCCCGTCGAGACCTACGACAGCGAATCTGAATTCCCTTTCAATGAGGAATCCGGGAAACCCGCCGCACTCCAGATCAAGCTCTCGAACTTCCCGGAGGAGACATTTGAGCGAAGGACCAAGCCTATTCGGGTGGAGCGCATCTTCCTCTCCTCAGACGAGACCACTCTCGTTGGTGTCTGTGCTGTCCAGAATATCGCCTTCCACAAGCAGGTCGTGGCCCGCTTCACTCTTGACTACTGGAAGACGACGTCCGAAGTGGTGGCTGAGTTCAATAACGATCCTCGCAGCCCGCCCACCGACGGGTGTGACCGGTTCAACTTCCACATCAAGCTTTCAGATCAAGCCAACATTGAGAACAAAACGTTGCTGCTCTGCGTCCGTTACAACGTTGGTGGCCAGGAATTCTGGGACAATAATAATAACACCAACTACCAAATCGACTTCGCTCGTGCAGAACAAGCAAAGAGGCAATCCAAGAAGCAGTCTCAGAGTAGTCCTCTGGGTCAGCGTCCGCTCAATGCCATTCCTCGCAGCCGACACAATGCATCGTCGTCAGTAGCACCTCGACCTAAGCCAGACACTCTGGACGATGACTTCGCCACGCGGGTCGACACCTCGTCTGCATATTCGTTTGGTAAAGCCGAGAGCCTCTTGGGCGATCCGGCCGGCTCCATCAAATTGAAGCAGAAGTCCAAGAGATCATCTGCGTTCTTGGCTGCTACCCCTACCTCACCGACCAATGGGCTTGGCAGTCGCTACGACTTTGGATCATCCCTGTCTGCTGCTCTGTCTAGTGCACAGACCACGCTTGGCCGTCAAAGCGGCTTGATGAATGCTGCTCCAAAGCAAGGCGCAAACGGTAGCTACTTTGGCCCGCTCGACAGGACTGAGCCGCCCAAAGCTGACGTGAAGACTACCGAACGGCCAGACGCCATCACTACCGATAGGCCTGCTATGGGATCCGACCAATACAAGGATCTCGTCCAGAAGTTCTGTTACGTAGGTTCCAACCCCCGAGCCAGCACAGCAGCCCAGGTCTAGGACACCCGAAAGAGCTGACCGACATCTCAGTTTACTTCTGGTTCTGGCAAGGCTGGAAACTCGCCGCCTGCGAACACGCCACCAAAGCCTGCACCATCTCAAGATATTGCGGCCGCCACACAGACTGACGGCGCCAACGAGCTCGACTCTGGCACTGCCTCCACAGTGTCGTCTGGTACCAGCTCGCCAGTCCACCGCAATAGCGTTATTGAAGCAGTATCTCCCTCACCTGCTCTTGGTCCATTCAAGGCGCGCTCACAGTCACCAGCGCCCATGACCGGCCAAGGGTTTGGTGCCCGCGCCGCCTCGCCCGTATCCTTCGGCTATCCTTATCACTCTCACCGTGATGGCTACCTTTCGGATACTCCTACACCTACCGCAATCCATGGCTGAAACGCCATGAGTTGATCGTCTCGACTGTCACCCTGCACTCACCCTGTCTCGACACGACTTCTTGAAACGCAAAGACGCAGCGACGTTGGTACGATCACGATTTGACGATATACGATTTAGCGAAATTGGTTTCGCTCGCTCATTACTGGTCATCACGACTACTGGCAATCTTTGGAGGAGATGCGGTCACAAGATTGCCGGTGGGGCTTGGTTGCCGGGAAGGGCGAATGTGTTTTAATGTTGCACTTCTAGCGGACTTTGATCTTGTTCTTCTTTGCATGGCGTTCCGGATAGATCATGTTCATCATCCTAAGGGATGTGATGAGCGCACTTGGGTTGTTTTGATTGTTCCGGGCATTGTCGATGATGTGCAGCACCTCTTGGAGTGGTTCGCGCATCACCAAAAAAGTTGTTTCTTGGGGCGTGAAGGGCAGTGAACTCTCATCTTCAGTCGAACCGAATTGGCAAGACCCATACTCTGTACTGATGTGGATGGATTGTGAATAGGTGGGGCGCGAATATGTTGGGACAGGAAGGCATGGACAGGCTGTGACTTATTTTGGTGGAAGGAAGGTCGGGAGGCGTCTTTAATGGGGCAGGTGTGATCATAACCTTTTGTTTTTTGTTTTACTTTGCGCCCTCATGAACACCTTTCGCTGTGCGGAGGTATTTTTGTGTTGGTAGCTAGGTAAATGCGATACAGGACATAGGGGCAAAACAAGAACGACCTTCTTACCAATACTTTTGACGTTCTCTTTTTTGCTTTTTTCACTTTTCATGATGACCAGCTTGTGATGCGTTGATGATCGAGATGATCGAAGTGAGGTTCGACTTATTTTAGCTTTCCCGCCGTTTATACATTAGTATGTATGGTCATGCCCCCTTGCTTAGAGCCTTTTCTTTTTTTTTTACTCTAGTTGATGATGATGAGGCCTTGCTTTTTTTGGATCGATGGTCACTTGTGTTCGGCCGAATTTTATTGATTAAGCCCTTGCACAATGTATGTATGTACACGTGGGGTTTCCCGGGTCTCCGGGTTTTGGGGGTCTTTGTTTTGTGGAGTATCCGTAGAACTTTTGTTGAAAAAGCGGAAAAGTTGGATTTGACTCCTACTCTACTTAGTCCGATTTCGGATCATTGATGTTGTCCGATCTCGGCTGAATTCCCTCGTGTGCGAACATTTGGTACATAGAAACAACACGGCACATATGATAAAAACGGAGGGAATGAGCAGCAGAGGATCCTTACTGTCTGCCTTCCCTTCCGATCTCGGCTGAATTCCTTCTTCTAAGTCATAGGCAAACCCTCGTGTGCGAATATTTGGATTTTTGGAAACAATACGGCATATGAAGGAAAAAAAAAGAACGAAGGGCAAAGTTCGTGCGTGTATGGAAAGATGATTCTTCTTCTTCTTGTGTCTGAGAGTTAATCAAGTTGAACGCAAAGAATTTCTTCTCTCCAAGCCATCATTTTTCTCGACTACTTACTTACTCTCCGAACAATCTTCTCGCTTGATAAAGGTCAATCAAACATGTCCTCCTCCTCCTCCTGTACAGACTGGGACATCATCGTCGTCGGAACAGGAGCAGCAGGTTTAACCGCAGCACTTTCCGCCGCCACAACCACCGCATCCCCTCGGATTCTACTCATAGATAAAGCCCCCGAGGCCTGGGCGGGTGGAAATGGGTACTTCACGGCAGCAGCGTATCGAACGCAACATAATGGCCTCGCGGACCTATTACCTCTCGTCAGCAATGTCGGTGAAGAGATCCGTGATAGGATTGATTTACCACCTTATCCTGCACAAAGTTTCACGGAGGATCTACGAAGAGTGACGGGTGGGAGGAGTGATGAGACGTTGGGGAAGTATGTTGTTGATGAGAGTTTGGAGACTGTGAGGTGGTTGAAAGAGGTTGGGGGTGTGGATTGGTGGCTGAGTTTTCGGAGACAGGCGTATCAGGTTGATGGGAGGTGGGTGTTTTGGGGAGGTTTGCATTTGACTTGTGCTGAAGGGGGGAAAGGTCTGATTAAAAGTTTGGTGGAAAGGGTGAGGGATGTGGGATGTGCGATTTCTTTTGAGACGAGTGCGAAGAGGATTTTGATGAGTGATGATGGGAGGAATGTCGAGGGTTTGGAGGTGGAGGGGAATGGAAAGGGGTTTCAGTTGAGGACTAAGAGTTTGATTCTTGCTGCGGGCGGCTTTGAGGCGAGTCCTGAGTTGAGGAAGATGTGGATGGGGCCTGGGTGGGAGTTGGCGCATACAAGAGGTACGCCGTATAATACTGGGGAGATGTTGCAGAGTGCGATCGATGTTGGGGCCCAGAGGGTGGGTGATTTTAGTCCGACCGGGTGTCATAGTGTGGCTTGGGATGCGGATTCGCCGAAGACTGGTGGTGATCGTGAGAAAACGAACGAGTTCACCAAGTCTGGATATCCTCTTGGTTTGATGTTGAATGCAGAGGGGAGGAGGTTTGTCGATGAAGGCATCGATCTGAGGAATTACACTTATGCAAAATTTGGGCGAGCTATCTTGGAAGAACCAGATGGAATCGCATTCCAGATCTGGGACGATGATGGCCACCAGCTTCTCAGAACAGAAGAATATCGAGACGAAATCGTACGAAAAGTCAAGGCCGACAGCATCGAGGAGCTGGCGAGAAAGCTTTCAGATGATGGGCTGCGAAATCCTGGCGAGTTTGTGCAGACCATTAAGGAGTACAACAGCGCAGTCGCTGTACATCGAGAAGAGCATCCTGATGTCAAATTCAACCCGGCGGTGAAGGACGGTCTCTCGACGCAGTCTTCTTCCACACAGCTTTCGTTGGCGAAATCGAACTGGGCATTACCCATCACCAAGCCTCCGTTCGTGGCTGTCAAAGTCACCACGGGTATTACCTTCACGTTTGGTGGATTGTCTATAAATGCTGAAAATGCTGCTGTACTACGCGAAGACGGAAGCGAGATTGAAGGTCTGCACTGTTGTGGCGAAATGGTAGGTGGTCTGTTCTACGGCAATTACCCTGGTGGCTCTGGTTTGACAGCGGGAGGCGTATTTGGCAGAAGGGCTGGCAGAGCGGCGGCGACGAGGGCAAAACAGGCGGCTGGCTTACACAATGCGTGATCATGCGGCAGCTGACAGACAGCGTGCATCATGTGTGGTACAGCATTCGATATATTAAGGAGGGTGGAAGGGCTCTGATGTGAAGGTGTGGTGGTAAAGGTTCAGCGGACACACTTTCCCAGATTTGAGTAGCAGGCGCGCGGGTGGAAGCTTGATGCAGGAAGGTGCGGATGAGTTTAGCAGTTCGGAGGGCGGAATGGGTGATGTCGGGCGACGGGCGTGATGAGTGATGAGATACAGTAGTAGAATAGACTGCCGACCACCATTGGTTCGAGCATCTGGCCAGTCAGCTTTCGTCTTAAGATTGGCTGATGGCTCGAGCTTTACCCGCTGCTGGACCAGCGCACAGCTGCACTGCACAGTCGCACTCTTCCATTCGTTCCTCGAGACAATACCTCCCCTCCTTCACCAGCTCCAAACACCTCGCACTGACGCCGCGCATCGCATCGCCGCGCATCGCCTCGCATCGCCTCGCATGCCTGCCCTGCATCCCGAACACCTTCCACGCCCGCAATAGGCACTCCCGGCTCCAGATTGAGTTGTGAGATACGCGCCTTCCGCCACCACGAGACAGGGCAACTGCCACTGCCATCGGACCGCGCCCGCCGATTCTCAGAGCACCGCCTCGTCCATCGCCAGACCGCACCTCCTTCCACCTCCAGTGCCGGTCAACAACCCCAGACCTCTCACCACCCCTCCGCTCCACCGCTCCCTCGCTCGCCCATTCCATCCCACCCCGTGAATGCGCTGCCGGTGACCAGAATCCCTCTCCAATGGCCTCCACGCCTGCGCCAGCCCAAGGTAAGTCCCATGCGCACTCACGCGCATTGCCCTCGCATCGCATACTCACCCCATCTACACAGATACTCTCGCTGTTCCCCCACAACATCACCCTGCCACCACCGACCCTGCGATACGCTCCGATAGCACAGCCCGCCATTCGGGTCGAAGTCTGACGCGGCGGAGACGAGAGACCAAGGAGGACATACCGAAGAAGCGGAATGGCTTTCTCGCCTTCCTCTGCTGTGGATCAGCTGGTAGTGCACCAGAGCCTTCTCAAGACGCCGCGCAACCTCCGAAGCCAATAACGAAGCCACAGCCCTCGAGAACTCAAGTACCGCAGCAAGGCCGGGGCCGCGCGGAGCATGTCAGCGCGCCAGCGACCAGTGCCGAAGAGTCGAAGGAGATCATCGATGAAAAGGCAGGCCAGTCTCCCGCGAATGGGTTTAAGCCAGAATCAAAGCCCATATCGGAGACTGAACACGATCCGGAGAAGCTCGCACCTGTCTTACCTGCCGAAACTGCCTCCGCCGACAATGCCGAAATGACCCCTCCAACTATACAAAGAACGGCAGAAGCTCCAACAACTGTTCCGCCCCCGATAGACACATCCTCAAGTCTTGCTCCGATACCCGCAGTCGGCGTGCAAGCTCCAACACCCACCGTTCCGCAACAAGAAGAAAATCCCATTTCAGATCGCACGCCGGAGCAGAAAGCACTCGATGAGGATCTGGAGCAAGGTGAGAAGGTTCCGATGACCGAGGAGGAAGCACACGAAGTCGACCGGGAAATCGAGAAGAGCCATGCCGACCAGCCCCAAGGAGCATCTGGCACATTACCTCCACCACCTCCGCTCCCAAAGAACAGTAACGATGGCGCAGCAAGTGCACCCGAATCTCAAATAGCAGCACCCGAGCAAGGACAGAAATGGCTGCTTGGTCCCATCCAAGAAAGGTTCAAGGGTCGAAAATGTCTAGTCCTGGATCTCGACGAAACACTGGTGCACAGCAGCTTCAAGGTGGGCACTATCAATACGTATCATTTTGGCCGCACTAACGCATCTGCCAGATCCTCCATCAAGCCGACTTCACGATTCCTGTCGAGATCGAAGGCCAATACCATAATGTCTACGTAATCAAACGCCCAGGTGTCGACCAGTTCCTAAAGCGAGTCGGAGAGCTGTACGAAGTCGTCGTCTTCACCGCATCAGTCGCGAAATACGGCGACCCACTACTGGATCAACTCGACATCCACAATGTGGTGCACCACCGGCTCTTCCGTGAAAGTTGCTACAACCACCAAGGCAACTACGTCAAGGACCTCAGCCAGGTTGGACGAGACCTCAAGGAGACGATCATCATTGACAACTCGCCCACCAGTTACATCTTCCACCCACAGCATGCGGTCCCGATTAGCAGCTGGTTCAGCGACGCACACGACAACGAGCTTCTCGATCTTATACCCGTATTAGAAGATCTCGCCAGCTCTCATGTATCAGACGTCAGTCTTGTGCTGGACGTAGCGCTATGATGATCCCCAGAACAACGTCACACACGAAAACTCCGAATCACGATCTGGGGTTTGTAGGATGACAACTGGGGGTCCGAAATTCGCTTGTTTCTTAGAATGGACAACTGATGATACCCTTTTCGCTTCTGTAAACGACACGACTTAGAATGTTCATCTAGACATTTAATTCCGGATCAGTTCTAGGTTGCGGCCAGCAAGCGTCAGCTCGGCACCATACAGATGCGTGGCTTTCCGGAAGAACCTACCAAGAATACCCCCAAAATGTACAGCAGCATAGCTCAACTCGTCCAGGTCGGCAGCCGACGTGCGCCACGAACCGACGAGACACATCAATGGACGACATAAAACACCATCAACAGAACATCATCTTCTTTCTCCTTCACACGCGTACAGAACCACGGGAAGCAGGCATGGGCGCCTGGAGCAAGCGAATGGCTACTGACATCGAGATCTGCGTTTTGCGTTGCATGAATACTGCATGGCTGGCTGTTGCATATACAACATCGACGAATGTTGTTTACCTGACTTTCTTTTGTTTTGACACCAAATACCATGAAGACAGACCATTACAGCATGGAAGAGTGAAATTGTGCCGGAAGCATTCGATATTTCAGGCAGGCACATGAAAAATGGGATACCCGAACACTACATCATCATCACATCATCATCATCACGGGACGGATGGAAAGCACTTGCGGCGGCACGCGTGACTCTCTTGGATCGACAAAAATCTGTATCATCAGCGCAAAAGCAGAGAGGCCGGCTGGACAAGCAAGGCGGGAAATCTTTGTATGGATCGTAGTGAGCAACAGGTCATTTAGCAGCGGCGATGGTAGCATTTGGACGAAGAACTTATAAAGCGCGCGCTGGTGGTGGGAAAACACCCTTTCTTGTATCAGACGTGTTCGAAAAAGGTTTGCGAATCTGAATGGCTCGTTCACTCTTACTTTTCGCTCTCCAAGACCCATGAAAGCATTCGGGCTACGCAATGTCTGCTGGCTGGCTGACTGGGTGATAGTGATTTGGTGGTGGTAGAAATGTTCAATCACGAATCTTATGCTAATAGCTTGCAGAGCCCACCCAACATTGAGGCGCACGCGCAAAAAAGGAAGGAAAAAAAACCAATCACGTCAAGGTTTGAACCTGAAGCCAATCAAACCCATTATTCGATTGCCTTTGTTCGTCAGATAGGACGGACTGTGGGTTGACGCGCTCTATCCATTCAGATTGAGATTGAGCTATGGAACCTGAGGGATCGGGGATAGTTAGGAAACTTGGATGCAGTGTGATGATGATGAGGGTAGTAGGGCTAGGGACAGAGTGTTGAATACTGGTGACTTCGATCCGAGGTTGTTCTTGAGGTACGGAGGCTGCGCTGCTAGTGCTGACCTGGAATGAAGGTGCAAAGGGCTTTCCTCGTTCACTTCGATCAGCGCGCTCGCTGTCCGCTATGCAAGCTATCTGTCTTCTCGCTAATCGACGGGTCCCCAGTTCTTGCCAGCCTCATGAACGTACGTGGTATGCGCATCTATTCCAATTCGCGGTCGTGGGGCCCGTGTTGTTCTATTGAAAAGACTTCAACGGGATGGGATCATCGGTGAACTTTCAATTTGGTCCTCTGCGAATTCGAGGAACCACGATTTCGGCGGCCATTTCTCTTTTTCAGCTTCCGTCTTCTTCTCATTGGCCAGGTAGAAGACGAGTAGACGACGGAGATGTGTTCTTGTATGCGTGTCGAATGGTGGGGATTATTTCAAAGCATCGCGTCGAGGGTTACACTATTATAGGTCTCGCGTTTCGCGATTTAGTTCTATCTACCTTCAATTTTTTCCCCGCCCACCGACATGTGTGAGACGAGGAGATCGATGATGCGGTTCGTGCTGAAGCAGGGGGATAATGCAAGCACCACAGCTTGCACATCTCGAGTGTGCTGAGTGCCTCAAAATCCAGCTGGACCTTGGCTGTTCGGGCGGATCTTGCGATTTGCAGCGAAGAACCAGCGCCTGAAGTCGTCGAACACGGTGATGTCTTCGTCAGGCAAATGGATCATTCCTTCGATGCCTTCCGTGAACTTTCCTCCCTCGGCGTTCTTGATGGCAGTGCGGAAGTACCCAGAATAGAACTTCAGCAGATCGCGATGGATTTCGTAGACCTTGGTGGTTCTATGTGCTTGGCCGACTTGAATGGCGATGGTGCGGTTGTAATGGTCGTCGCTGGAACGCAGATGACTATGCTCGCGCTTCGCTGGGACGCAGATGACTATACTTACTTGTTGTGCTGAGCATCGGGGGTGGATGGCAGAGGATCTGAATGGGCTGCCTTCTTGGGCGCCATGCTTGACTATCTTGATTCAGACCTTGAAGATGGACAAAGAAACGAGAAGCCGTGCAAGAAGCAATGCTTGTGTTTGCCGTTAAATACCTCTCTAGAGACATTCTTATCTAAAGTAGTGGGTAGTGACTCATCGTCAACATCTTGCGAGCTTGTTAATGAATCTGCCATGTTCGTGCTTTGAAGAGGCTGTGCTATCGCGAGAGTCAGGAGAGTGATCAGAAGGTGACCTGTTACTTATCATACACTTTCTCTGAGACGGAAACTAGAAGGCGTGAGGCAAAGACTCTGCGATTGGAGCTCTGCAGCGTGCCCTGAGACGGTCTAGCTTGGTTCAAGCTCCGTCCTTGCAAGAGACACCTTGTTCGTGCCGGTGAAATTGACATCGGTCAATGGTCGTAGGGGTTTATCTCTTGGTGAGGATTCCTTGTACCAGTTCTCGCGAGCCGACTCCAGCCAAACGGCCCTCTGAAAACCCCCTGTCCAAAATGCTCGCACATATGCTGAGAACGCTCGAAGCTCCGAGCCCTTGGTCACGGATGAATATATCTAGGCATGGTCCAGAGGTTCTCCGCGTGTGCCGAACTTGGCGATCATGATAGTCATCTAAGAATCGTGGTCAGAAGACTCGAGCATAGTTGGAAAATCCAATTAGATCGGAATGTGTAGTCATGACAGCACAAAAGAGTCGACTCGCAGCTCGATTCATTAGCATTGAAGCGTCCATGCGATGAGCAGGAATCTAGATCTGAACAAGGTCCAGCATGGGAATATTTTCGTCTACTCTTGCCTCTTTGCCGTCTGGGCATAAGATATGGCTGTCGCTGTAGGAAGTACGAGAAAATCTTTGGATAGACCCCGGACTGGGTGATCACAGGACGTCACTCGCGGTCCTAGCCTTCGCGAACTTGCCTTCGAAACTGCCGCAGTAGTGTTCGAGGAGCTCCCGATATATTTTTAAAGGTTTCAATCTCGCTGTCGCGCTCGACTTCGAACCAAACATTGACAGTGATATTGTCCCCATGATCGTTCATTGGCAAATTCTAGACGCCCTTCGCCATCTAATACACACTTGTTAATGTGACCATCAGACGTGCTTGGTGGCACCTTGCGTGCACTATAACCTGTTAAGGAGTGGTGTCGACCATCTTCTCTGACGGCTTGGAGCCAGTCTGGAGCTTTAGAGCGAGCCGATTGTATTTGTTTGCCAACTGATGCATTGTAACTGCTACTCCAAATACCGATGTCTCGTGCATTAAAGCTTTGATAGTGGTGGCTTTGTCTAGGCTTGCTTGTCAAATTCTGCGGTCAGAGAATGCCTTAGCTAGACAAGTCAGTTTCGCAACTTATGGCAATGCTTTTGGCTCCCGCACGTGCGTAAGCATACGCGATGTGCGCTCCAATGCCTCTGCCAGACCTAATCACAGCCACAATAAAGTTCGGCTTGGTTATTTTTCTCAAGACGAGTGAGACCTTCCGGTGTGAAATTGATGCCAAAGTGATCGGGAGACTTGAATTGTGACGTGGTCTAGTTTGGCGAGAGGCGGTCTTCTTGTCCTCCTGAATGTTCAAGTAGCTTTATCGACATCACTGGTACCGATGGATGTCATTAGATAGCAGAGGGCCAATTCATCGCCAAATGGAGCATCATTCCAGTGTTGCCGCTCCCGCTTCCAGCTAGTGTTTTATGGCTGGTTTGCCTTGGTTGCAAGGCTTAAGACGACTCCAAGTTCGTCCGATATTTCCGCATGTGTCCGCAAAGCCATGATAGCTTGCCCACAAAAGTGTCCGACCAAGAGGCAGACTTGCTTCAGGCTGCCAGAAACGTGTCAAATGCTCAAGCTGCACGGAAAGGGCGGCAATCCAACTCTCTCTGTTCGCAACAGCAGCTGCGGTATGGACATCTAGACCGCGAGCGTCAAGACTCAAGATTGATGAACCTGCAGGAATGAGGGTCATGGCGTTGTATTTCTTCCTTATTATACATACCTGATCATCCTCGTGAGTTTCATCGAACGATGTCTATAGCTTTGACCTCCTTCCACTCTTTACGCCTTCCACAGTGTTGCCAGAAAGCAGAAAGTCTGGATACTTCCATGACTTGCCCTCTCCAGCACCTGAAGTTCTCCACTGACCACCGTCCACGACCAAGATATTTCCGTTCACATAGCTTCCAGCCTCGGAAAACAGGTAGACAGTGGCATCGGCAATCTCCTTGACCTCACCCCATCTCCCCACTGGTATGGCTTTGGCGGATGCCTTGGCTGATGCTTCATCTAACCTTGACAATCGTGTCATGCCTTCAGTGCCAGCAATTGGTCCTGGTGTGATGACATTGCTCGTGACGCCGTAAGGTCCATATTCAATTGCAACGCTGTTGCTAATCTGGTCTACCGCGGCTTTTGCGGCCATAGCGTGTGCTTGCAGCGGGTATCCTTTGAAATGGAACGAGGCCGATATGAAGATCAAACGACCGCCAGTGCCACGGCCTTTCGTGCTCTTTCCGGTGTTTGGGTACTTCTTCGCCGACTCGACGAGATACGGCAGCACAGCTTTCGCAGTGTGATATGATCCCAGAGTATCGATCTCAATGACTGTTCGGAAGGCATTCGGGCTCAATTGGCTCATCGGCGCCAGAAAGTTCCCTGCAGCTCCTGCAATTGCATAGTCTATGCCTCCTAGCTCTTTCGCGCAACGGTCTGCAGCTTCCTTCAGTGCGACAGCATTCCGCACATCTACATTGCCTTGACCGATGACTTTGGAGCCTTGCCGGGCAGTCATAAGGTCCTTGGCCATGCTCTCCGTCTTCTCCACATTTCGTCCGATGATGTACGCATTGCCGCCGAGGGCGACGAAGGCGCGAACTTGTATCGAGCAGATTGTACCGGCGCCGCCAGTGCAGAAGAGCACTTTGTTGTTGAAAATGCCATCTCTCCAGACATCTGACAGATAGTCCTCCCGAGGAACAGGCATATTGGCGTTGCTTGAGTGGCGCGTGAGATGTGCTGCAGGATTCGAGTTCGGTGGCTTTGTTCGCGTGAGGTACAGTGTACTACAGAGTGTTCGATTAAGATCTTATCAGTGTAGAATAGATACAGGAGAGATTGAGGTCGATCTATAGATGTCTTGTCGTCTTCGGCCGTACCTGACTTTACTCGTGCTAGTCAACTCGGTAATGGAACAACATCCGAGTCCTAATACTAATCAGGACACCGAGGGCTTCAACATAGATGGCATCAATGTCCGCTGCGTGAGCGTGAGCGTCTTCCTCTACCAGTCCGCTTTAGGATGGAGCAGGATTGAAGGCCACTTCGAATGCTGGTTCATATGCCTCTACCGTCTGCTCGTGTCCTGGAAAACAATGCCATCCGACGCCATCCGTATGCTCATTTATTCTTCTACCAGAACCGAGGCGATGCCAATCCTTGTCTGTATACCTTGCCTTGGCTTACTTGGCAACCACTGATGCTTCCCTAGCCACCTCCAAAGCTATAGCATCGCACTCCCGACCTGGCAGGAAGCCTGATCCCAACCTCCTTTGGCAGGTAAAGTAGACGAGGCAGGCTTTGAGCTGAAATCGAAACAGTATCTCGAAACTCTGTGTTGCGTGATTGACGTGTTCAGACATGGGTCCCGGGTATAGATAAGTGAGGCTTCCCAATGCGCGGTCTATACAAACTTCCCGCATTGCTTCTCTGATTACACTGATACACCTAAGCTCTTCTTGCAGCATTACTCTTGCCAACGCATTCTATTCACTTGGTCGACTTACCTCAAGCGAGCGAGTCAGCAGCAGTAGCTTTCAGTCATGGGCAGTTCTCCAATCATCAAGAACCCCGGCAAAGGGGAGTATGCACTTCTGGGTATTATCGGATTATTACTCGCTGCTGGATACTTCTACAAAGACGAGGTGAAGGAGAAAGTGGAAGAAGCGGAAGAGAAAGTTGAGGAGTTGGCGAAGAAAAAGAAGAGGAAGCACAAGCGACGAGACTACCATTACTGAGCCTGCTCGAACTATTTGCTGATCGAGCCCTACACCCTCTCCCTGGCACGAAGAGGTGCGAAGAGTGTGACCGGTCTAGACTTCAGCTCGGAGTCGCTCAAGCAAGCAAGGAGCTTAGTTGCCAACGCCATGGGAGGTGACAAATTGGCCTTTGCTGAAGCAAGCACATATGACGCGCTGTCGGTGTTACGACCAGGCAGTTTCGATATGGTATTCACTGGCATTGGTGCTCTGTGCTGGCTGCCTTCCATCAAACGCTTGGCTGAAGTTGTCGCTGCGCTCCTCAAGCCTGGTGGGCATCTGTCTCACCGGGAAGGTCACCCGATCCTGTGGTCCGTAGGAGAGGAGAATACTGAAGAGCTTGTGGTTTCTGTTCCATACTTTGAGCCTACAGAGCCAATGATCTGGGACCAAGGTAGTACGTCCATCGATGTTGGCAACAAGGTCTTCAGGAATACAAAGACGATGGGAGGGAATGGAATCATGGAATGGGAGAAATCATCCAAGCTGTTCTTGATGTGGGGTTTCAGATCACAGGTCTGGTCGAGCATAAAAGTGTTCCATGGAAAGCATTGCCGGTTCCGATGGCAGCAAGCGGTCATTGTGGTAGGTTCGGCAGATGTCACTGCTCCGAGGACTTCCAATTCTGATTAATGCGCAGGAGAGTATACGCTTCAAGCTGTAAAAACTTGATGCAACGAACGCAAGAATTCTGTGCTACAGTAGTATCGCAATGCTTATCAATCTAAGAATACTATTATGACGCATTGCATCTGCCAGTCGAGTAATAGGTGTGTGCGAAGGTTGGAGCTAACTTCACTAGTGTAACCGCTCAGCCTCATTCCTTTCGCGAGCACGAAAGCCAGCTACTTCTCCCGCGCTTTCAGCCTTGCAGCTGTAACACCGCAATCGCAGTACAATTGGCTCCCGTTCACCCGCTGCATCCAACGAATGACCGAGCACAAAGGCCGAATATCGAAACCCTGGTTACGTTGTCTCATCGTGTTGCGAAGGAACGTGAACCATCGTATCGATCATCATGATGCGATGTCACTTGTATCTATTTTCGTCGCACAAGACCAAGATCAATATCATATAAGAGAACTGGGGTTGGGTAGGTATAGAATCATAATTGAAGAAAGACACCTACTCGACTTGAACTGCCAGCTGTCACTACCAGAAAACTCGAACAAAAACGTCAAACAGACACAATCGACTTTGCATCTCATAACAACACAAGCCAAAAATGCACGCTATGCGCTCCCTCGTGCTCATTGCCATCGCGGCAATCTCTGCATCAGCAGCACCACAACCACAATCCACCTCAACACCACCCCCAGACTCACTAAGCGTCAGGTAAACACCACAACCCTACCCTAGCACAATGAAACCCATCTAACACATCTACCCTACAGCCTCAACTCCGACTCCACGTGCAGCGTCCTCGCAAGCGGCTACCCAGGAAGTCTCGATGACGGAAAATGCTACACCGTTCCAGAAGCAGGGATCGGATCCTTGACAATCTACGCTCGGCCCTTCGAAGGCGGCATCTTGAACATCTGGGCGGGAGAAGACTGTGAGGGTGAAGCGTCGCAAAGTTTGAGTACCTTCTATGTAGGGTGCCAGAGGAATCTTGGTGGCGGGAGGTCGATCAAGTATATCAAGCCGAGCGAGTGAGCTAGACGGATATGATGGTGTGGTGTTAGGGATTTGGGTACCTATCTAAACGGATACGTAGACAGGTAATGGCATTTGATGAAGGACAAGATTACGGGATCTAAGAAGCATCAATCGGCCGTCTGGTCTAAAGCCCGAGAGCCCGTCTGACGTTGTCGTTTGAAGCTTGCATTTCTTGTTTCAATCCCCTGTAGACTTGTGGTCGGGATGAATGCTTTGCCGGGGTTCCGAACGATGTTGATATTGAGGACACGGCGAGAATGTCTCTCGGACGGTAACCAGTAGGAAGAGATGGAAGTCGATGTCGATGCCTGGAGCTTTGTTTTTGTGATGAGTCGAGGGTGAAGCTTCATGCTTTTACTAGATTGAGTGCTAGGAACCTGGACGAGGTCGATGGAAGTCGGAATAGATATGAAGGAATCTTAACAGCCATTACAAAGCTTTAGAACTCTCGCAATTGATCCCTAAACACCTCCTACGACCTCTCTGATATCAATTCGCACAAGGAAGCAAACTTGTAATTATGGACGGCTGGAAGACTGGACCAGAAGGCTCGCCATGCTGGCTTGAGATTCCAGCTCGAGGAAGCATCGACGATCTGAAGGTCTGATTTCAGGCTACGCATGCATTGGATGGCGAAGTGCTGATATTCTAGACGGTAGACATTCTACTCCTCGCTCTTTCCATCTTGGACCTTCTTCGCTGATCCATCTGGTGCACCAGTCGCACACTTCCACGATACCATGGGTACGTCCGCGACATGAAGGGCGTTGACCAGCTTAACTGATACGTTTAGGTGTGTATGGCGGCATCGTTGGAGTTCCAGGCGATCTAAAGCCATCACCGCAAGAGCTTGGGCTGGGTACCACGGTCAATTGGGCCGTGGGAGACTTGGACAAGGTGAGTGGATTTACTCAAGCCGTTGTACGAGAGGCTAAGTCTTTCATGCAGGCCGCTGCAAAGGTCATAGAATTAGGCGGCTCCAAAGCTCTGGACAAGACGCCGGTAGGGACTATTGGCTCTTTCATGCAGTTCCGTGACCCGCATGGTAATCGCTTTGCATTGTTCCAGAAAGCTTGAAAAGCTATGGTACTGCAAAATGAGTGGTCAGCGAAGAATCTGAATAGGTGAACAAGGATTCGGCTATCTCTTATTAAGCAGGAGTAGCGTCGTTAAACCGCCTTCGACTGAACACGAACAAGTCATCCGAGCACGCATTGAATCTTTCGAGACATCTTAGTTCCAACGTTTCATCTGCAAGTCGAAGTTCAAAAGAGCTGACCAAAGCACCAATCAAGATCAGTTGCTCGAATAGTGCGATGTTGCGACCAATGCATGCTCTCGGGCCGATACTGAAAGGCATATAGGCTTTGTTCATCTTCACTTTGTCACCCGTGATCCATCTATCTGGATTGAATTTCTCCGGCTCCTCGAAGTATTCACGATCCAAGTGTACTGTGTAGATAGGAACTGACACAGTCACGTCACCAGGTATGTATTGACCAGCGATCACTCGCCCTCCAGGCGGCACGATTCGCGGCAGGCCGATTCGTGATGCTGCTCGTAGTCGAAGCGACTCGTCGATGACGGCTCGTAGGTATGGTATGTTGGACACCGTGCGCCAGCTGGGTATTCCCGGCTCTTCCATCGCATCATCAAGCTCCTTGCGAAGCCTGTCCTGTATTTTCGGATGCTTACACAAGAAAAAGACTGTATTTTCTAGAGCGGCCGTCGAAGTGTCTGTTCCTGCCGACATCAGGAGATTGACTTCTGTCAGCAATTCAGCTTGAGTCAAGCCGGTAGGTTCTCCTTTCGAAGTACTTATGAGCTTGCCAAAGAGATCGGGATGAGGCTCATCGCTCTCTTGTCTCATGTTTGTCCAGTGTGAGATAATCCGATCAAAATCAACTGCGCCTTTGCGATAGGGATGGAATCGAGTCAGCCACTTTTTGAGCCGAAGCGTCAGGGAAGAATTAAATCCAACCATAGTGTTGATCAGCTGCATCTGGTACACAGACGAGATAAACGGAGCTCGAGAGGGCTTGCCACCTATCAAGCCAATGTCGACCATGTCTGTACGCCTTCGTATGCAATGCATGGACTTGCCCCAGACAAGCTCGCTCAACACATCGATTGTGAAGTAGTTCAGGTAATCTTTCATGTTGACGGCTTCTCCAGCTTTCTCCATTTCCGTCATATATGCAAAGAGATTGGCAGTCACACGATGGAATACAGGTTCGAGATCCAATATCGTCTTCTGGGCAAATGCGTGTGCGAGCAATTTCCGCTTGAATCCATGCTCGGGTTCACGAGCGTCGACCATGTTCCTTGCATTCGGAGCCGCGATGGCATCGTACCATGCTGCTTTCTCCATGTATTTACCATGGCCATAGAGATCCGGTATTGCCCTTGGATCGCTAATGGAGATGTGGTCTGGAGAGATGCGGACATGACTGCCAAGCCGCAGATGAGCCTGATGAACAGCCTTGTAGTGGATGAACCTCTGGTTGTGCCAGATGCGCCAAAGAGATGACACGCCCGCTATCGATGGCGCAGGAAATCGCCGAAGTCCTTTCTTGTCTTCAAGATAGATGATCAGGCGGTGCAGCGGTAGCGCCAGAATGACGAATAAGACCACTACTGTTGAGCGCATCAGCATGGGAAGTCATCTTGCTGGTTTCAGGCCCAGCGTACATAGCGAGTTCATGATGGTTCGATGTGGATGCTGTTAATCTGCCAGTCACTTTGCAAGACTGCTCTCGACCCAAGAAAGCAGATACTGATACCACAAGCAAGAACATAGCTCTTCCCGGCGGTAAGCTCCTACGTCGGCCATGAGGTCTTTCATGAACCGGCCTATCGTAGTCGTTCGGACAAGTCATAGCTGGAGTGTCTGCGCCCTTATCAAAAGGGTACCTCAGTACCTTTTTTGCCTATCCTGGATGTCTCGCCAATGGCAGGATCCTTCTCATATGACAAGAGGAGTCGTAAAGGCGCGAGTGAATCTCTTCAGCTCGACGACGGCCATATCATTGTTGCCATATTCGGAAGCAGTTGAAGATGCTGATGCTAAGACGCTCCACTCTCGTTGTAGTGATGAGCTGCAGAATGACGGAGCTCCAGACATACCAACTATGCAATGGCTTTTCTCTACCTCTACATACGTCTATAATGGATACTAGGCTTACTTATACTCGCTATATACTCGCTGCATCCTCGCTATATCCTCGCGCCTATACTCGACGTACTCTTCTCCTGTAGCGTACGCCGCTATAGCCTCGTTATGCATCAAGTCTACTTTCGATGCCTTAGGCACTAAGTGTCGTAGATGCCTTAGGCATTAAGTCTTAGCGTTGTCTTAGCGTTGTCTTAGCGTTACTTGTACGCTTCCTTCGGCGCTCTTTATCTTTCTATCTAGAGGACTTAGAGCTTAGTAATCTAGGACAAAGATGCTCTATTTTTTATCTATTTTTAGGAAATAGGAAAATATTTACTAGATGTCTAGTAAAATTAGTCTTAAATCCTAAAATAAACTTTAAATACTTAAGTGTTTTAGTATTTTTAGGCTTTAATATACTATTTTTAGTAATTTGAGTATGGTTATCTTAGAGTTTAGACTAAAGGAAATCTATATATAGAGTTCTATCTAGGTTTACCTATAAACGGCTATACTATTAAGGGAAATACTTTTAATTTCTCTCTAATTTCTAATCCTAGTATATCTTTCTATCTAGAAGGTTTATAG
>LFZN01000295.1:0-45042 GCA_001578235.1 Pseudocercospora eumusae | reverse complement strand
ATCGTCGATAAAAGAAGCCGAGACGGATAGACGTAGTACCGATTACGCTAGAAGGGCTATAACGAGACATATAATACCTAGGAAGGCGAAGAGGACTTCGAGAATATAGATAAGCTTCTTAAAGACTAAGAGAAGGCGGATAGCCGGCGGAGGAAAGGTAAGAAGAAAATAAAAGAAAAAGAATAAGTATAGAGTCGCGTTTCTATTACTATAGAGTACTAAAAAATAAAATGCATAAACTCTAAAACCTAGATAGTAGGCGGACCCCCGGCGGGTCTACTAGAAGATATAAATGCGTAGGTAAAAAGTAACCCTTAGCCTTTAAAGGCGCGATACGCGTTATATACGCTAACTCTAAAGCTTAACATCTCTCTAGTAGCCTTTAAGGCGCTACTAACCGTAGAAGGCGTAGGAGTTAGCTACTACGGCGTAGCTACGGGAGCGGGTATAGTAGGCGGTACTAGTATAGTCGGAAGGGCGATACTACCCTCCTTATTATCTAAGATAACGTATACTAGCGTAGGCTAAACACGTACGCCGCTATCGCTACTACGACGGCGACGGCGAGGAGTCTAATGCCGCGTAGTATATATTTTAACTAGATCGTCGCTAAGCTCCTCTATACCCCTAGCGGTGCGACGGCGGACGGCGTTATTAGGGCGAGTATTATTAATAGGACGAGGCTCGCGGCTATGTCGCGTAGGTAGTAATAGAGAGGCGTTAGGTAACGCGCTAGATATAAGCGCGGGATCTAGTAAGTCTATAGAAGCTTCGCTATCTCCGTCGTTATATACTAGAATAGGCGTCGCGCCTATACGACGGCGACGGCGTAGAGTAGAGCGGCTACGTATAGGAGAAGCGATAGTAGTACTAATAGTAAATCGAGTACGCTACGCTTTAGCGGTAGCTTTCTACTTAGATAAGCTATTAGCCTACTCGCGGCGTTACTACTTACGACGAATAGCCTTAAGACCGCCTTAGTTAAATAACTAGGCGCGCTTAGTAACGGAGAAAGGACTAATAGTCTAAGTAAGGCGCGTAGAAGGCGCGACGGCGGAGCGGGTACGCTCCTCTCGGCGGCGGCGGAAGTTATCGGTAAACATATCTAATAGAGCGTTACTACCGTCGATCTCGCCTAAAGAAAGCTCTTCGCTAAAGTATTAGTCGCCGTCGGAGCCTACACCTACGCCGAAGGTATCTCGCACGTATTAAAAGTCCTACGTAAGGTTACGACGAGGTACGTTACTCTCTTAGCCCGATTATATTATTAACTTACTACTAAGAGCGTCCCGCTAGCGGATAGAATTACTAGAGCCGGACCCGGATCCCGAGCTAGAGCGGCGTAGGATTAAGCGAGGGCCGCGAATAGATAGGTAGTAGCTACAGTAGGCTAAATTTAGATACTTATTATCGTTAGAAAAGGCTTCTACGCGAGCCCGACGGTACCCCGCCTACGAGGCTAGGGTAGCGTTTAACGTAAATAAGGGTAAAGGAGTACCCTAATTAGAGCGAGGTCGGCGCTTAGATAGCGTAGTAGGTAGCTAGTTATTCGCTTTATTAATAATAGCGCGGTCGGGGCGACTATTATCTCGTACTACGTATTCGGAAGGATACTATTTAGGTTAGTACGTAGATAGACGGCGGAGAGAAGGTAGTACTTATAGTAAGCGAACCTCTTAGGCGAGAGGAGGTACGTTAGGATAGGTAATTACCTACATCTCGTAACTACTAGTCGAGAGCGAGGGCTTAAAAGTCTTATACCGAGCGCGGAGCCGACGTTAAGACGCCCTATTTTAGGCCGCGTCGCGTAAGTTCGACTTCCTTAGCTTTAAGCGAGCGGTTAAGAGTTCGGGCGGCTAGGTATAGAGTACGCGTAGCGCGCGTAGTATTATTAGAAGAGCGTACTAACTCGCGTAGCTTACGCTCGTCTTCTACTATCTCTAAGAGGTCGACTAAGATGCTACGGAATTCTTTATATAATTGTCTAACGCGGTTAATACGGCCTTACTATTCCGGTCCTAGCTATTACGTTATTAGTATACGTACCGAAGGCGGTCCGTAGATAACTTACTACCTCGTAAGCGCCCTTATAAAGGTTTCTATATTTGTCGCACGCTTTGTAAGTCGCCTGCTAATAGAGGGCGCCCGTCGCGAGCGACTTTACATAACGCTTATAGGCGATCGTAATAACTACGGCGGTAGTATGTAAGTCTTCTAGTCTCTACTAATAATTATTATCTTCTAAAAGCATCTAGGCTAACTTACGGATCTCCTAGTAGCTAGACCGGCTACCTAGGCGATAGCTAATCTAATATGCACCTACTATAAGATAGGCCGACTATAGTAAAGGTAGGTAAGGATATAAAAAATAAGTAAAGAGGTATAGTAAGCCGAAGGGAGTAACTACAGTACGAAGGCGGTAGTAAAGAAAAGTTATTACGCGCGGAGAGAGAATTTTCGAAGGTAGAAGGATGTTTTAAAGTTTAAATACACCGCCTACGGATAGAGGGCGGGAGTACTAGCTAACCTAGTAACTACTTAGTTAAAATAAATAAGCTACGCGTCGTAACTAAAACAATTACTATACGCGCTCTATATACGCTTAAGTAAAAGAGAGGAGTTAAGATAAGAATAGAGCTAAAGTAGGCGAATAGACTACGCGCATCGTATTAGCAAAGCGAGTAAAGTCGCGTAAGTAGCCCGAGCGCCGCCCTATAAAGACTTAGCGGCTCGGCATCGGTTAAGGCTAGCGGGATAGCCTAAAAGCCTAACCTTAGGTATTACTTAGTTATACCGTAGGCGGTACGCCTACGAATATAAGGGTAACGTTATAGTACTAACTTAGCCTCGCGAAAGCGATGTATTTACGAGGCGATTTAGGCTACTAAGGACATTAGCCTAGAGAGGAGGCGTATGTAAGAATCCTAGTATTAGTTCGCTTACGGGCTAATAGGGGCGGCCTATCGCGATAGGGGTCGCGATAAGCCGAGCGCATACTACGTAGATAGACGGCGGATAGACGGCGGTGCGATAGGGATCGCGATAAGCCGAGAGCGCTCGTACTAATAGCGATCGCCCGTTCCGATAGGGATCGCGATAAGCCGCATAGGCGGATAGGCGGCGGTCTTCGAAGTGTAGGGATATAGAAGGCCCCCGGTCTCTCACTCTTTTAGAATCTCTAAGATTATTCTAATATACGAAATAGAGGCTATTACATCGTTACATAAACCTAATACTCGTGTTATATACCCTTACTTCTAACGATATCCTTACAGCGTAGGACTTATATCCTATCTACTCATTTACATTCGTATCGGCCCGTCTACTCCGATATATAGTCTTATTTATACGCGAACATTCGGGGTTTATCGCGGCGGCGACGACGTCGTTTTTTTTATTTGTCGCCTACTTTCGGAGGTTCTTATTACGAGACCCTAGGATATAGGAGTTAGTATAGTTAGATATACGGTTAAAGGTAAGGCTATACGCTAGAGAATGCTAATAGTAATGTAGTACTTCTCCCGGGTTAGGGCATTAATAAGGGAGAGTATATCCTCCCGTTCCTTCGATAATACTACGCCGTCCTACTTATTAATAACTTCCTCTATGTTCCGAAGGAAGTAGACACGGTAGAGTATAAGTACGTGCTAAAGATGTTCCTCTAGGCTCTATATTAGGTCGATCTCGTGTAGGTATTAACCGAGGCCTAGCTATTAGCGGGGGCTTCGCGTAGGGCTATAGTTATACATACCTACATACTATGCCCCGAGTTAATTAACTACGATATAGTACTACGTATTATATACGCGGTAAATATGTGCCTACTTATACCGGCCCTCGCCTAGGACCTTAGCTAAGGTCGTAAATAAGCGCTTAAAGACTAAGTAGTAAATTCTCTTAGTATTCTTCTCGTTATAGATAACACGGGCGAGGGTAAAAACTATAGGATTAGCGATAGTACGCCTATAGATTAGACTATATATACGCTTTCTATCCTAAGTAAGCTCGACTATAAAGATAACCTCGTTAATGTACGTTCCTTCGATGCGCTTATGCGACATATCGACATCGAATGATTATATAGATGCGAATACTTCGGCCTACTCTTTAAAAAAGTATATAATTGTCTATATGCCTACGGGATCGATATATACGTCTTAGATGTATTACTAAGACTATAAGTATATAGCTATAGCTAAGCCTATATATACGTACATTTGTTTTATCGAGCTACTACTATTTAAACGCCTATTTAACTATATTAATGTCGCGAAGGTAGCCGTATTCTACGTACTTAGCCTTAACGATCTACGCCGTTATACGCGAAGTATTATTTAAAGCTACGTAGAGCTTACCGAGGGACGGTTAGCCTTTACTATCGAGGAACTCCCGTAGCATCGGATAGACCTAGAAGCGGGCTAAAGAATTAGTATCTATATAGCTATATATATGCCTATAGACCTACCCGTAGTTAGGTCTAGCGTTATGTACTTACGAATAATCTTCTTTAGCTCTTCTTCGATTAGGCGAGGGACCTTAGTCGGAGGAGGAGGAGGGTGCGTATGCTTGCCCTTAGATACGACTAGTATATAGGGCGTTGTAATGGGATCGCGTAGTACGATAATGTCGAATATAACGCTATACTCCTAATGCTGTAGCCTACCCTACCCTTACGGGTAGTCGACTTCTAGAGGAGTATTAACATATATATGGGGATAGATATAGCGTTACTTACGGCATGTAGTATAGACTACCTTCGTATGCTCGACGACTATACATATATTAGTCGGCCCTTAGGGGGGATTTTGGAAGAATTCCTTTAGGATGTCGATAGACTATTTCCCTTCTTTAGGTATCGGTTAACGAAAGTATAATAGGCGTAGTTATAGATAGTAGTTTATACATATAAGGGAATATTAGTAATAGCCGGCTAAGGTCTACGTTGTTAGTATAGTCTACGCCTAAGGCTATACTTATACCTACGGGCGTCTATAATTCCTCGTGCGTTAGAGTATAATCCTCGCGGGGGTCGTCGTAGGTATTCTTTACTCGATATCTCGCCTATACCGCGTGCTAGAGTCTACGCCTATATGTTAGCTTATAGGTCGGGGTAAAACCTAGGGCATACGAACGCATGTGTTATCTCTACTCGGTAATCTACCTCGTCCGCATCTTTCGGGGTAAAAACTTTTATAAGCGGAGGTATAGTCCGAGCCCTTTAATCGAGGTATTCATCGGTAAGCGCGTAGTAATAGGCGCCTTCTCGTAGGTACGAGTATACATATTCGCATATCTTTACACCGCTATAACGCTTCCGGACGCGAATATAGGAGATATTATTAAAGAAAGCGGCCTTTATTTCCTTTAGGGAATAAAGCTACTTAGCTCTATATTAGATCTACTAGCTATAAGCATAGAGATAGTAATAGGTAGGGCTATACGTACGCCGTATTCGAGAACTACTAGAATCCGAAATGTCTTCGGTAGGATAATATCCGTATACTCGTAGTAATCGGTAAGTATAAATACATACCTATACTTATTACTATTTAGGAATTCGGGGATCGTCGTCGTATATTCGACGTATTTTACTAAAAGAGGGCTATAGGTAGCGTTAGTAAGGAGGGTAGGTCTAAGGCGAGGAGGTAGCTAATAAATGTTAGTAGCTATAGCTATAGCTTAGCCTATATATATACCTATAATAGTAGAATATAGTTACTTCTCCTACGTAGTTATTAAGGCGACGTTATCCTTATCCTATAGGACCCCTTCGGTAAAGACGTTCGACGCCTAAATACTATTAGGCTATAGCTATAAGCATTAGTATGCCTATACATACGCGCTTATCTTCGTTCTCTTCGGACGATNTTCGTTACTATAAGTATTCGTATAGGTCGAGGTACGGGCGATAGTAGTTAAGTAGAGGGGAAGAGGATCGATTAATTAGTAGGAATGTAGATGCGTAGGCATATAGGTTAAGAATAGTAGCGTAGGGGTTCGATTAGTAGGTACTAGGGTTAAGAATAGGGTTCCCTAGACCTACAAGGGTATACATTAGATTTATTAGTTAAAATGCGGATGCGTACACGCTAAAGTGCGGTTAACTAAGTGCACGGTTATACACGGTTTAAACTCTCGGAAGATGGTCGACTCCGCTTTTAGCGTGGTTAACCGAGGATTTATCTGACCTTTGCCTAGTCGCTCGAGTGCTCGGCCTCCGTGCAATTGCTGTACCTGGCGACTGGTTGTAGTCAAGAATATCACTTCATTTGCCAATGGGATTCTCCGCATTGATAGAGTTCACCTGCCTGGCTGCTTTGTGCTTCTGGTCTGGATCTTTTCGCCCTGGCCGCAAGGTACAAATACTTAGGTATCGAGTGAGAAGCCGCTAGAGCTATGCACTTTCAATCATTGATCCGCAATACTGCTATCGCAATGTAGGGCATCGGAGCGCTTTGAGCCAGTGGCTGTTTCGACGTCGTATGCAAAAACGACCGCGGGTTGCAATATCTCCAAGTCATGCTGTGTGAGATCGTCTTCTTCTCACACCTCGGCAGATTTGTATACGCGACGTCTGTCAGGTCGTGCTGGCATCGGAGGCAGACCCGGTAAGAACGGGTCCGAGTCAGGTTCGCCTCATCATCGGGCAGGTTGGCATCCTGGACAACCCTGAGTACACTTACATGCTTGCTCTCTTTGTGGTTGTTTATCGGGGTCAGGCAATCAGCTCCGCTTCTACAGACCGAAGCGAACGTCAGCCTGTGTTCTACTTTTCGTTTTGCGCGACCACTATTGCGGATTTGAGCTCCATTGGCACGTAAAATGGGTTCAGCGAGAGGCTATTTCCTTCAACTACCGGGAGACGTGTTTCTGGTCGATCAAAGGCCTGTTTGCAGACCGCCTTTGGATAAGGGACGCATCTGCGAAGTTTCAGGGAACCTCACTGTGCCACTGCAATTATTGATCAAGACCCATTGCACATGACCGTACAGTGCATGGCAGCTAAAATCCTTGAAAAACAGGTCCGTCCGTAGGCCTAGGCCTTCTCGGGCCGAACGTACGCTCGCCTCGACAGTGCTGGGATGAAATGATCGGTAGGCAATGCGGGTCGCAAACACGGCTATCAGACTACAACTTCGCAATGCAGTGCTTGGATTCGGCAAGGTTCTGGGGTCTCGAAGCCAAATTTGTGCCTATAGCACTCACCGACTGATGCCATCAATGAGTACTTGGCTTCGTCTGTTGATCACGTCAGGGAGGGATTCGAAAGCTGCTATGCTGTATAGTCCAACCACCCTGAATTGTGTAGGATTCTGTTTCTTATATGTGATTTTGCAGGAATTCTTCTTCCGGCACATACTAGTGAGCCGGGTCACACTCGGTGGTTTCTTCTACGACTTTCTTCAGCATGAAACGGAAGACTAGACATGTTCTCGATAGCCCAGGCGATGCCTGTGCCAATGCTGCATCTAGCGACATACGCCAAAGAGCCGGCGACGCTTGTAGCCTGAGATTCAGTAGAACTGGCATCACCAGCGACTACGACATGGTCTCAATAACGCAAGAGCCCTCGTCATCTGTCCCAAAATTGCCGCGGAAGAGAGCAGCGAGAGCAGTAAGAGCACCAATGCAGATGATGGTATATGAAGCGATGCTGTGGCACGAGGCTGAATTACTCGCAGTGTGATCAGTGTCGACGAAGAAAGAGCCGATGCAACGGAGAAATGCATTGCGACGCATGTCGAACGATCGGGTGAGTGAGACCAACTCCTACAATCAGTATCTCATTGTATCGAGCTGACAATGCTATGCAGTTTACAATGCTCCTTCGGGCATGTGGTCAAACAAACCCGAGGCCCGGCCTATGTTGCCCACTTGGAGAAGCGGATAGCTGACCTGGAAGAGCGGCTGCGTCAGGCAAGCCAGACATCAGGAATGGGTGTGGGAGATACACTCTCAACGACACGGGCATTCTTCTCAAATAGCGCGGCAAATATGAGCCCGACCGAGACGAGTGATCCGTCACTCTTGTCAAAGTCGTCCGATCCTGGACGTCTGGGCAACAATCCTGCCATTGCATGCACAGGAACTCCCCGCTTCACTGACTCCAGCGAGACATATCGCGAAGACGAAAACGATGTTTTGACCTTGGACCGGCATGCTGAGTATGTTGACACCATCACGACCGAGCCACACGGTAGACTTTACGGTCTGGACGTACTACGCCAATTGTACAACCTTTCAACCCGTATCACGCTGCCAAAGGAGGGAGCGCAATCTTCAATTGAATTGGTCGAGGCACTCAACAACTCACACACCACTAACAACCTACGAACGGACGCTCATCAGCCATGTCTGCCACAGAAGCACGAAACGTTATCGCTGATCATCATTGCTTTCTCGGAAGCTTTCCACTTATGGCCCTTCATCGATCGGACGCATGTCGACAATATAATATACCGTTTATACAAGAGAGATGGCTTCGGCCAGGAGCCGAGGGACCGCGACGACTTGGCATTACTTTACGCCGTTTTAGCGTTGGGCCAACGTTTCGAAACGATCACAGTTGAAAGTGGTAGTGATCATAAACGGCACGGAATGTCATTCTTCGTCGCTGCGCGGTCCATGGTACCTTTGACACACTGCGGTCGCAGCTTGACAGCACTTCAGACCGTATTGTGCATGGCGCTGTATCTCAAAGCCGCTTCCGACCAGACTCTAGTCCACACTTACATCACTGCCGCCGCGGGTGCAGCTTTGCGTCTGGGTCTCCATGAACAGACGCCATTCTTTACCCCGGACGAGACGGCACTACGACAGAGAGTCTGGTCTACGATCAGAGTCCTAGACACATATGTTTCTGCTGCCCTGGGTATACCTTGCGCTATCTCACATGTCTGGATGCATGAACAGGATGCCTTTCCGCCGTTGCTTTCAGGCTCGAACGCTGAGCTGGTAGTGGCGAATGCACACGCTGAATTGGCGACCAAAATGAGCCAGACAATTCATTCGATGTACAATGGCCGGGACTTACATTCAAACCTTGGCCTTGGACCGTATTCTGTCGCACTTGCGTTGTTGGATAGCAGGTGGGAGGATTTGGACCGCTGGGCCCGAGCATGTCCTGTTCTTGCACAGAGTCAAGACGGCATGACGAGGATGAGGTCGGTGCAACTAATGACTCATATCAACCGGGAGTGATGAGCTGACGATTCACGCAGAGGCCAGCTCATTCTTGATTATATGCATGCTTATGCTCAGATCCTGTTATATTCCCCATTCGTCCACCATATCACTGATCTAGAGAATCCCGGGCACTTCTATGGCAAGAAGTGCTTTGAGGCAGCTTTGCACGCTGTCCAGATCGCTGAGATCTTGCAACAACAAGGCCACTTCAATGAAGCCTACTTCTTCACCCTCGATGTCTTGGCGTTCGCGGCAGTGGTTCTTCTGGTTGTTGAGGCTTGTTGCAAGGAGCCGCAGCTCGTCATGGAAGCGATGCACAGCAGTCGTACCGCAAGAGAACTCTTGCTGGTATTGTCTTTTCTGAATTCCGCCGCGGCGGAGTGCTGGAGTGCACTCTCTGTATGCGGCAGCAGCTCAGGAGCTCCTTGACTGAGCATTGGCAACCTTCAAGGCTTTGGAGACGAGGCGCCGAAGGACGGCCGGTGATATCGATCGTTCTGCACACTGTAGGGACATGTCTGTTGACAGTGCGACCAATCTTTCGAAGCGACCATCGATAAGAGACATACGCTGTCCAACAGCGCAATCAATCTGTGCACGACGACTTGCAAATGATCAGGATGTAAAAGAACTCATGACGGCGTCGGCCATTGGGAATGCACTCAACATTGAGCATGCCGAATGTACTGGATATGCAATTCGAGCTGCTAGCAATATGCAATGCAAACACGGTAGTTCTAATGTCAGGGCGGAATCAACGACCTATGAACATATATACGACATTTCCACTGGTAGTATTAAAACTACGGTCAGTACAGTCACTGTCGATGTCCGTTATGTGGATTTCGAGAGTGTCGTATCGTCCTTGGTGACGCCAAATTTTTTTTGGTGGTGATACTGTAGCACAATATATTATTCCTGTATGTAATCTTTTCCAACAGCTCGCGAGACTCCATTTCAGGTCGAAGTCGCTGGTCTGTTCATGTTTGCAATTCCAACGGTAAAGCATGAGAGCAGATCTCGGTCTTCGCTAGCCTTCGCTTCGATGCCTGTGATCGAAGAGGCAGGCCTGGTGAACTACTCTCGCTGAAGCTCATGGGTAGCCTCGTGTGCTTGTTTTCATACCTGTGACAGTGATTGATCCAGAGCTCTAATTAGAGATCACGGCAAGCTGTCTTATGTTTCCCTTTCTAAGCGTCGGCCGCTCTGTCTGGTAGAGGCAAATGCAAATACATATACGATGTCGTGCCACTACTGAAGTCCGAGACTAGGTTTTAAGGTTTGAACTCGTGCGCGGAGAGCAAGGATCAAGGATCGTGAGTTCCGCTAGCGGCTCGGCAGATGTTGCCCCTGCAGCGACCAGCATTTTCATCTACTGTATGAGTGCTTCTCTTCTCTCCATCCATCAATCTAACATGGCGCCGAAACGCAGCTCGACAGACGCTGGCATAGAGCTGCCTAGCAGGACCAGACACTCAGCCAAACGCCCGCGACGCACCTCAGATCACGAGAACAGCAGCGAGTGCGAAAGCTCAACTCCTTCGTCAGCTTCAGATCTAGAGAGCAGTCCCGTAGCGTCTGCGGAGACAGCTGCCACCAGTACCAGCTCTATAGCAAGCTCTGTATCAAGCGACTCAGAGAGCAGCGACGAGCACTCAAGCGAAAGCGAAGATGAAAGTGATAGCGAGGACGAACTGAACAACGACCAGGGACCAGAAATAATCACTATCCGGCCACCCACATCCAGGCCCTCGATCGATCCTGCTAGGTTGAAAAGCTACGCCAAAGAACTACAAGCAAGACTGGACGAATTCATGCCCAGGTTGCGACAAGCCAACAGCGACCTGGCGGCCAAGGGCAGCAATTTGAGCATGGAGGACGTTGCGGAAGGAGAGCAGCACATCGAGATGAATCTTGGTCTCGGAGTTCTCGAGCAGAAGGACGATCAGAACAACAAGCCTGGCGATATCGCAGTGAGAGCAGAGGCTAAGCCGTCCAGCAGCGACGATGAGGATGATGCTTCGGATGGCGAAGCAGATGTCATGTCACGATTGATGAATGCACCGGCAACGAAGGGCAGGATATCGGTACAAGAAGTCCCCGCAGTCGACGAGCAGTAGCTCGCAATGTTGATCCATGCTAGATGGAATGTTCAAGCGTGTTTAAACTCGCTGTCGTCAACTTCTGTGCAGGCTTTCGAACACCACGCGTCTCTGGAACGAGCGAAAGCCGCTGTCTCGTACGACTCACGATTCGGGCATCTTGTGAGTATCGAGCATCGCATTTGACAGGGATCCGATGCATACTTCCTGCCTGTTTCGGTCAACACCACCTTGGCGACATCCGAGTGAGCGACGTAACTCTCCAAAGCCAGATGCGAAAGATTTGCTCGCGCCTCCGTCTGCGGCGTAGCGTAGGTGTCGATGAGAAGGCAAGCATATACATTGCGAGGTCATGTAAGTCACGCTTTATTACTGTATCTCTGCCTTGCTCTATCTCTTTTTCAACCGAACTTTTCGGCAACATACGAAGTGAAAATCTCGGCTTTCGTACGATTCCTGGGCTGCTCACTGTATGCTCCTTCGCTAGCTCGCAGTTAAACACAAGACAAAATGCAAGGTGTGCCGAGTTGCATCCAAGTATGCGACGTCAAATGGCACCGCAGATAACTCTCTTGCAATCACAAAAGTATTCGAGGCATGTGGCTCGGGCGCAATTGATGAATCTGCCTAGGGTGTGGACTTGAACGTCTTCACTCCAATCGGCGCGACGAATCTTAGCAATAATGAAAGCATGATGCATGGCAACCTTCACCTTCCCAGAGATATTCGCTTGGTACAGAAAGTATACAATGGAGCTTGACGAAAGGCTGGATGGGCAAGCATGATAAAATGCCAACCCCGTCAATGGCTCTGGACTCGATGGCCGTCCTACTCTCATGTCGCTGAGCATGAACAACAGTGTAGTCAAGCATCTCAATTCTTCAAAGCCAATCGCATGGAATTTTCGATTAATCGGCAGTAGTAGTATCACTGTAGCTGATACAATCATTGACGCTCTCTCGGAGACTGACATTGGTCATTTCGGCGTTGGAATTCCTCTCCATGCGGACGGCTTCCAGGTCGCCGGCACGGACATCACAATCACCTACGAGATGCGTTCGCGATTCAAAGTGGAGCTCACAATCTGAGTGTCTCACGAGGCACAAGCGAATATGCTAGCCACGGTCTCTCCATCAGCAAGCAGCCTTGAACAAAATCAAGCTGTGTTCGGCAGTGTGACCAAAATCTTGTTTCACGATATCACCTGTATGAGCACATTATATGGCGCAAGGTTCGAAAGCTGGCTTGATGGTCAAGGTAGGTGATGCCAGATAAATGTCGCAGGTCTCGTCTCGCCAAGAATATCACATGGCAGAAGATTTCATTACATTGCCTATCTTCGTTACCCGGACGTACAGTACATCAATCAAGGCTCCTAGCAAACAGGGATCGAGGATGGGAATATCTCGGAGCGACCGAGTAATAGTTCTGTCGAGATGTAAGACTTCAAGTGGATCGGCTGGATAGGAACGCTGAATACATACTCGCCACGCGATGGGAGCTGTGCAGTCCTGGAAGCTGATCTTTGCTCACTCACGTCAGTCTTGTCGGTACGATATCGGTGTTCCAGATGGCAGCATAGCGAAACCATCATCATTGAATGCAAACACCAACCAGTACTGCAAGAATCACGAGCATTTATTCCCGCAGAGCCCCGGATCCCTCGACGGTCATCTGTATGAATGCCAACAGCCGATTTCAGCCCTGCACTTGAATTTCGCCGTGAGAACGGAACGCTTAAGCATGGAGATCCAGATGTCAGCATACATAATGAACCGGAAAATTGACCATGTCTCCAGGATTGATATTCTCTTTGTTCAGATCTGCCAAGAACATCGTCAAAAAATGTCTATCGATCCACGTGCAAAACCCAAACAACAATGAATCTCATACCACTCAAAAAAACAAAGACACCACCAGTTCCTCGCCACCTCTGCATGCGAACAGTCACCATCGCCAACAACCATCTATCTCTCTTCCCTCCATCCACCACCAACCAACCCCCTCATACCAAATGGCCCTCAGCATCCCACCGGGAAAATTCTGGGGCGGCAACAACGGAAACTGGTCAACCTTCCGCCTCATCCTCTCGCCCTCCAACCCCCAAAACCTCAACGTCCTCCCCTCCTTCCTCACCTCACAAATCTGGGTCCCGAGCTACGAAATCTGCAACAACGCCTCGGTCCTCGGCAAAGTCTCCATCCCGCAATGCTACACGCGTCGCGGCGGAACCTACAATTCGTCCAACTCGCACGAAGCCTTTGTCTCGGGCGCCTCCACGTTGCCGATATCCGGACGTCCAGCGATATTCGGGACGGATAATGCGACCATCGGCGATCCTCCGACTATAACGATTGGGAGGGAGATAGTGGCGGGATACACGACTTTGCAGCCGTTTTTGGGGAATTTTGGATTGTCCGGGGCGACGACGACGTTGCCGTTTGATACGCCGGAGAATGCGACGAGTTATGGGATTTTGACGGATTTGTGGAAGCAGTCGCTGATTGGGTCGAGGGTGTGGGGAGTGAATGTTGGGGCGTCGTATAGGGGTGTACCTGCGAGTTTGACACTTGGTGGATATGATGCGGAAAGAGGGAATGCAGATGGGGATGTGGTGACGGTGCCGATGAATGCGGATAAGAATGTTACGGATGGGGATTTGGTTGTTGAAGTTCGAGGGGTTGGGATTGGGAATGGTGGGAGTCCGGCAGCGAGTTTCATGACGGGGTTGCCTGCCACTGCGGTCGTGGATTCTCTGGTGCCGGATATATTTCTGCCCGATGCGACTTGTGCGTATTTTGAAGAGACGTTTGGTTTGGTCTGGGACAATCCGAGTCGGAGGTACTTTCTGAACGAGACGCAGCATGAGAGGCTTGTCACGATGAATGCGAGTGTTTCGATTGCGGTGGGAATTCCGGGTGGAGATGGGAATGCTCTGAAGACGATCACGCTGCCGTATGCGGCGTTTGATGTGAATGTGACTTGGCCGTTGAATGGGATTACGGGACCGAATGGGACAAAGAGGTACTTTCCGCTCCAGCGAGCAAGTGGTAACTATTATCTGGGAAGGGTGTTCTTGCAAGAGGTATATCTAGCTGCGGATTACGAAAGAAGGACGTTTAATGTGAGTCAGGCGAAATGGCCAGCGGGTGGGAAGAAGGATATTCGAATGGTCGTGTCTTCAAGCACGACTACTGTCGTGACGCCAGCAAGCAGTCAAAATGGATCCGGATTGAGCAGTGGCGCAATCACAGGAATCGCACTGGGCGTTGTGGCAATCCTGGCAGTTCTCGGTCTCATATTCTGGTTCATGCGAAAGCGACGACGAACAGAAGCAGAGAAAGCTGGCCGACAGATCTCCAGACCGAAGAACATCGGCAGCTCATCGTTCGGACCGAGAGCTTCGACAAGAGTTGGCACACCGGCGGAGAAGAGTCCAGCATTTGCGACACAACCATATCGTGACACGAAGCTTTCTCCCGCACCAATGACTGGCGTTAGTGCGAGCGACACTTGGAGGACCACGATCTCAGGCAGGCATGAGCTGTCGACACCGCAGACCGCGCAATTCGTCAGTCCGATGCCCGATCCTGCAAGTGAGCTACCGGGCCAATGGAAGAACCCTTGGGCTGGGCCTGTGGAAATGGATGCCGCTGTAGAGCTTCCAGCCTACGAGAGCGATCGATTGCCCAGGAAATGGTCCTCGCAGAGATACCAGTTTTGACGTTCAACGCGGGCGAGGGATTAGGATCGGGACGTCAAGAGCAGCTATTTTGATTGTACACATGCCATCAGCAACTTGTGAATGTGCATGCTTTCGGATTCGTCTGGTGTACGGCGGTCGAGATAAAGCGCGGGCTTCAGCTGATATCTTGCATTCGTTCTCGGACCACATTGCTAAAAAATTACCGACTACGATGCGATCATTCCAATCAATCATCGCCAATCCGAATCGTGCCTTCCAGCGGATTTTCGTCTGTCTCTGAGGGCACGTCCGGCGTTACGATATTGGGCTTCTCCTCTCGCACTTCCTCTTGCAGTCGCTGGGCCTCGTCCTGGGCCTGCTCGGCCTTTTCTGCAGCAAAGTCGATGATAGCGCCAGACTTGCCCATGGCATCTGTATCGTCTATCGAAGCGACAGATGCATAGGTTTGGTGCTGCTCGGTATCTTCGGCAGAACCATTGTCGCCTGCTGGCAGACCATTACGAGCGCTTGGTCGAAGACCTTGTTCTGTGCTTTCTGAGGCAGCCACGCTCTCCTGATCATTGCCGAAATCAGCTCCAGGACGTGTCGGCTGGGTTACAGCAAGGTTATCCTCTTGCTTCTTCTCACTCTCAGAGCTCTTGCTAGGCTCTGCCAACGCCTCCCTGCTCGGCTTCGGTTCCAGCTTGGGAGTAAAGTCCTTCTGTGCGCCCGGAGTGCTCAGGTCATCGTCAGAAGCGTATCTTGAGCCATTCTTTTTGCTGGGCGACTGCTTCCGAGGACTGCTTGCGCCACTGTCCAACTTCTTGGCAGTGTGCTTAGCATTCGAGGACACTGTCGATGAGAAGCTCTCTGCCTGCTTTGCTAGCCTCTTAGTCTGCTGCTGCGCCCTCTCGACGACGCTCTCAACCTTTCGCTCGATGTCCGTGACCTGCTGGCTTACTCTTCTACCACCTCCAAATGTGCCATCCTTCATTGCCTGTACATCGCGACGAAGCTGGTCGTGGATGTTCTTAGAATCTACAGATTCGAGCTTCTTCTCCAACCTCTCGCCAATTTCTTCCACACGCTCTTCGGTCTTCTTCTCGGCCTCCTTGCCAGATTCGACCGTCTTCTTCACAGTCCGCGGCTTGCCCCAATTCGTGTAGGCCTGGAGGAAGAATCGCGCAAAGAGGAAGGTCAAGGGCGCGAGATACAGCAGATTCAGGTAGATAGCAAAAGCCTCGCCAGAAGTATCGATGCAGCTGGTCTTGGTCCAATCCTGGCGCCATCTTGTCTCGTAGAGAGGCTCCACGCGTTCCTTAAACTGCTGGATCTTCTCCTCCATTTTCGGTACATAGGCTTGTCCTGCGAAGTCCTGAACTGGGGTATGGCTGACTCCGACTCGTTCCGCCAGTCCCTCCTCACCAAGACCACGAAGCAGTAATTTCTTGCCAAAGGCGACCCAGTCAAAAGCAGAAGGCGTTGCGATGACGCTGGAGACGGTGGATGAAGCGGCAACGGCTTTCGATGTTGCGCTTGAAAGGACGGAAGACACAGTTGCAGCTACTCTGTATGGAGTGCGAACGGGGATATCGTACTTGATGAACAAATGCGCGGCAGCATAAGAAGCTCCCCACAGGAATTGGGCAATCTGCATGCTGGTCAAAGTGCGCTTCAAGACTGTTGGAGACCTGTAGCCGAGCGCGGAAAGCGTGTAATAAGTGTACTGCAACACGTTAATTGCAATGCATAGTGAAGGGATAGTTTCACTCACCATAAGCGCATGAATAAAGCTGTTCACGAAGACGAACATCCAGATTGGTGGACTCATGTAACGAATTCCGGCCCACATGCAAAGCATGGCTCCACTGTGGTGATAGGTCTGCAAAGTCTTGCTTCTCTTGCCCTTGGCTATTATAATGGCTGTGTCGACGACTTCATAGAACTTGCTCACGTAGAACATCCATCCCCAGAAAGCCAGGCCTTCGTTCCAAAGTCTGCCCACGTCCGTTGGATCAGGATTGCCATCAACTCCCAGCTTGATCAATTGATTCTTGGCTTCCCAGATGTTTATGGTGGTATTGAATGCCGTGGCGTCTCCAAGGCCTCTTGGCCCATGGATTTTGCATAGCGCGTCTGCCACACCAGCCAAGCCAGTGTGTGAGTTTAGTCCCGGCCATGTATGGGCAATGGCTCTGCACATGGCCAGAAATGTGGCAGCCGAGTAGAGGGCGAGGAGTGCATTGTGTATGATGACGAAGTATCTGAACCACCACTGTTTCGCGATCCACCACTTCTGATTGTTGCGACTGCGATTGTAGGCGTTAAGGGAGAAGACGGCGACCAAGTATAGGCTGGCGAACGTGATGGGCACCTCCCATTTGAGAGCAAAGTTGAAGAGATCGTTGTCGATACCGAATGGTGCGCGAAACGATCGCTCTTTGACGGGAGGTGGAACTGCGCGTGGCAGAGAGTGCGGTGGGAAGCTGTTCAGGAAAGTGAAATCAGGCCATTGCAGATAGACGCGCGGTGCCGACATGGCGATGGCGATGGCGATGGCGATGCTCTGCTGTAGAAGTATATCTCACGACAAGAACGAGGGAAGGACGGGAATTGATATGCCTCCGCCAGGCAGGCGCTGTCGAGTGCGAAGGAGAGTACTGTATATAGTGAACGATTTGTTGTTGAGGCGCGCAACTTTTCCACTGCACCCGGTGGCTGGAGCTCTGACCTCGGACGTCATCACCAAACGTCACTCTATACCTATATTCTAAGCCTACACAAAGCCATCGACGTATGCAACAATATACAAGAGTTAGTCCACCACCATGTCTCAAGGCGAGAAAGCAGCAGAAAACGTCAAGTCGGGCATCAAGGGCGTATTCGGCGCAACAGAAGACATTCGCAACAACATCAACTCCTTCGCCGACGAATTGATTGGAGGAAACAAGACTCACGAGTCGACTGGCATTCATCCACACGCCAAGCAGGCAGGCGCCGAAGCTGAGGCAGCAATAGAGAAGGCAGGCAATGACCGACAAACAGTGGGAGACAGCGATCCAGTAGCTGGAACCACAACAACAGGCCGAGCGACGACTACAGCCATTCACACCGACAGCCATGCAACAGGAGCACCAGCGACTGACAAGCATCCCACCAACCCAACAAGTGGAATGGGCACGCAGTAGATGTCATCGATGGACAACACATGAAGCAATGGCGAATTCAAACAACCGACAGAATTGATTGAAATTGGAACGCTTGATATTCACCGTGCATCCTCTCTGCCTACAAATCCTTCATAGCCGTACTCTCATTCTCCCGCCCTTTATCCCCATGCACCCTCACCGGCTCCTTCGCAGCACCCTTATCCTTCTCAAAATACTTGACCTCCTCAGCATCCATAAGTTTGACAACATTATCCGCCTGCCACTTCTTGAAACTAAACCCAACACCCTCATGCGAATAATCCTTGTCATTCGCCTGGTCCTTGTGATACTTGACCCGCACAAACCCATTCTCCTCACTCCCCGGCTCCAAACTCAGACTCACAAGCGCATTAATCGTCGCAGTCTTCGGGATCAATTTGAACGTCCAAGACTGTTCGTTCTTGAACTGGATCAGGTTTTCTTCGTTTTTGATGATCTCGTAGCCTTCGTTTTTGGAGGCTTTGAAGAATTTCGGGAGAGCAAACCATTGGCCTGCCATTTTGTAGCGGTCGTTGGCGTACACGAACTGGTCGTCGTAGACGCAGTCCGGTGTGTATCGTTCCACGCGCTTGATGGTGGGTTCGCACGAGTAGAGAGCTATGATGTCGTCGATTAAGGCTTGACGCGCTGGACTCAGCTTGATGATGTTTGCTGGGTTGGGGTGCATGTCTTCGGTTGTGGTTTGTTGACGGACTTCGTGCTGCTCACCAGGAGCGCTCGCGCCCGGAGAGGAGGCGGCTGTGTTGGAAGACATTGTTCGTGTGGCGGAGATTGATCGTGAAAGATTTCGTCGAGGTGGAATACAACGGGTTTTGGGTACTGCTGGGAGGATTATGTTCTTTGCGAGAGAAGTCATAGGAAGTCAGGTAAAGAAAGTGGAGACGTGGTTGCACTTAGGGATGTGTACGCATCAGCGCATTCAGCCAGATGTAGTCGTTGTGACGTGTAGACTTGCATCGCGAGAGTCGAGACGTGTTGCCGCTCTTTGTTTCGCGCGCGTGTGTGTGAGTGCAGCTTCCATGACGACGGGTGACGAGGGAGAAGGTCTGCCAAGGCCGCGCTGCCGACTTCACCTCTTGATGTGACTAAGCTGCCTAGAGAATTGCATAAGGACTACAGACTTTGATAGAACAGTCATCTATACTCATTTGATGGCAATCACAGAGGAATGAGGTGATTTCAATGCCACAAGGAAATCCTTCCTGAACATCAAATGACCTTGGTAGAGAGATGAAGGTTCCGTTCCAGGTTTTCTTGGCAGAGAGATGATGCCTGATCCATGGTGGTGGTGCCTGATTCATAATAATAACACTGCCAAGGCCGGGCTGCCGACTTCACCTCTCCAGACCATCGCACAGTACATGTTCTCGCTCGCTTCGTTGGCCTGATGAAGAAGTCGCATACTTGGAGCTACGCTTGCTCCAAAGACAGCTCGAGATTAGAGCGTCCTGCTCTACCCGAACAGTCCGCGATGGCAGAAATCCGGCTTGAGCCTCTGGTGGCGCGCTATCCCCAATGCAAGTTCTAATGCCGGAGACATCAGCTTATACGAGCCTGGAGGACAAGGTCTATTCCTGCTTGCGCCTGCGCCTTCTTGCAGCGCCGAAACCGTAGTTTGAGGAGAATCTAGTAGAAGTCGCTGGACCGGCTCGAGTCGGGCAAGCGAGCATTGAATATCCTCCTGGCTGTGCGGAAATAACTTGAGAAGTACGGGGTTGTAAAATGGATAATAGCTTTGAATTGTACGTCCATCAGAGTCCTACCACGTTGAGCACTGCGATCCTATGGAATAGCATTGTTGCTCGTCCATGTAGCGCTTACTCCTTCCCCTCCAGCGCCTCCTCCCTGACAGACATGCAGTATCAAAACACCTCGGATCACTCACAGGCTATATGAGTCGGCGAAACTCCGGGGCTGACAACAACATCATCATACTTGATCAAATTGCCAGCATGTGGTTTAAGGTCCGCAACGCCCTTGCCGTCCTTTTTCACGGTGAAGAGCGTGGTGAAGCTAAAGCACATACACAAGTCAGCAATTCCTTTCAATCGAACAAGGATGTCAGCGACATACTATGCCCTCGAGCAATTCCCACCATCATACGTTGTATCGATGGCGCCAAGCACATGGTATGTTTTCGCAGTGCTGGTTTCAGAGTCGACGGTAGTGGCATTGGGCCGATGGTTCCAGTGCTTATTGCCTGCCACTGGCAGCAGTTTTTGCTTGAGAGCTATGATCTCTTCACTGCCTGTCGCGACCTGAGTGACGACTTTCAATTGGCCGTCAGACGTGAAGAAGTCGGTGAACTTCGTCGTTGCAGCAGGGTCTTCGGCTGATCTATACAGTCTGAAGCGCGTTGATTAGCAATATCTGACAACAGATGTTGTTGATGAATTACTCCTGCAAGTAGCCCTTAAAGCCAGCCTCAACTCCGTGACCTGCGGAGTACAAGGACATATCAACACATTGGGCGAAGCCTGCAAGGCAAGCGAATATTGTGAAAGAGAGAAGTTGCATGATTTCGTTCGCTGGATGATGAGCGCGGTCGATGGAACAGGTCTGTTTCTTTTATACAGATCTTATCGCCACCGCCACCCCGGAAAACCCGGCAATTGATTATTCTATTTTTTCCATTGCGGGTTGGTTCTCATCCTTGCTTTTTTCCGATGTGATCCGCTAATCGTGGACTTGGGCGACGCACAAAGACCTTTCATTGCTCCATCCACAACTCTTCTTCAAACAGGACTCTTAGTGCCATACTTCTGCAATGCAACTCAAAGCAAAGTGTCGCCAAGCTGCCACTGAAATCGTGTTTGCGAGTCATTGATCTTCCGGATATCACAGCAGCAGGTAGTTTCGTTGGCGTCATTCAAGATCTCTCGTAGCTCCACCAGAAGCGTATGAGAACTGATATGGCCGTCACTGGTTGCTGCTGGGCTCTGTGATACTCACAGACCTTGCGACGAAGCTCGATGGCAGTACCTGGGTTCGCCATGAAGGCGTTGCAATCGACTTGGACTTCCAGCTGGAACGAGACTCGCTTTCGCACGATGCGTGCGAAGCATCGACACAGATCAAACGATACTCGCTCACCGCACAGGACCTGCTCATAGTTCCCATGAGGGCGATGTACAGAATATCGTCCTTGCCACGAGCGATGAGGGATTTGAGTGCCTTATCGGTAGCTTTCTGGTAGTACTCGACATTTTCTGTTAAGTTGGACGGAGAAGTCGGGACATGGAGAGATCCAAGCGGTAATGAGGAACTCGCAGACGTTTGGGACTCTAGGATGCCAGGCTCAGAGCGACCCACGGATAGCTGTGCAGCGGCATCTGGCGCTTCCTAGGTGAAAGAGACATCTGGGGTCTCTACACTTTCGACCAAGCTCCCCGGTGTCAAGACTCCCAGAATGAAAGACGAGTCGTCGCCGGAGGAATCTTGTGCGCGTTGAAGACCAACTCGACGAGGATTCGCTGAATCTGTCGATGGAGCTGTTGGTGTCCTCGCAGATGGCAAGACTGAATCTTGTATCCTGCCAGAAGGAGATGCAACCAGGTAGCTACTTTCAACCGCTTGTTGGTTCTCTAGAGAGACGGGTTGGGAAACCGCAGCGATGCGCTGTTCCGGCGGTCTTGAGAAGATGATATGACGAGAATATCTGTATCATAGAAGAAGTCGTAGTTGTCGAACGGCCTGAATTATACTCGCGTGCCTTGTCGCGGCTGTCATGACAGGAAGAGAGAGCAGGCCGCAATCCGGGATCGAAGGGCTGCGAGACTCTCGCCCGCATTACATAAGCCACCCGAAGGAGAACTGGCCACAGCCTTAGCATATCGTCGGTAGTAATATTGTCATCAACTGCAAAAAGTTTCTCGGCATCATCGTATGGTCGAGCGATACGTGCCATGACGGAAACAGTTGCTCAGTTGTTTCGTGATAGTCGCCGATATGAAGTCTTACTCCGTGCGGGACCTCGTCTGCTGTGAAGCGGGTCGCACGTGGGATAACACAAGCGTTTGAGCCCACATGAGCAGGTACCGCCGCCGAAAGACGTATTTCATATCGTGGTGGTCGCGGTACAGTGGCAGACTCGACATGCTATGCTGGTGTCGAGCGAGCTTGCACCACGGTCAACTGAAGACAGTGCAGAAGCACTGACATGGGCAGGTTGAGCAGATGAGCTTGTGGAAGCAGGGTGCGAAGGTGCCCTCGAGGAGGACAGCCTGTCTCTTATGCTGCTTGGCAGTGAAACAGGCTGTCTAAATGACGCGGGTAGCTCAGGAACGTCTGGAGGGATATGTGCAGTGAGTGGGAACTCAGCTGCCACTCAGCTCTGAATCTCCTGCAACGTGTAAGACGTTCTGACAGAAACAGAGCGCGCCAGCATCTCCTTTCGGCTCCATGTGACGATGCCAGGATGCAAGAAACTGCCGAAATCTCCTGAAGCTCGCTGTGCATGTCGACGAGCATTGTTGACTGCGCATTTTACTGCGACTTGGATCATAGCGTGCGCCGCTCAGGCCGACGGTGATGATTGATCTCTTGTCTGGCTCTTGGCGCATTGGCTCGTTGATACGCAAGTCTTCGCGGATGGCATGAAAGCTTCGTGGAATATGCAGACCGGCCGAAGATTGCGCATTTCGGTATGGCCTGTGAATGTCGGCGATGCAGAAGACGTCAAGGACCGCATAGATACACCTCTCCGGTTAGTGATGACCATAGAAGATATCTTGAAGCGATACTCACTGCTGGTGGAGCTCAAGGCCAAGATGGCCGAAGTCCTCGAACAGCTTTTCCTTGCTGTGTGTAATAATGACAATGTTGCGCGTGACATTTGGTGGAAGGTCGAGATTTGCGGGTTATCGATCCTCTGCCAAACTTAGTCAAGCCATAAGGCTACATCCTTCCTGGTGCAACCGAGGACCCAGTCCATGGCCAACGTGCGGCTTCCATGCCTGCAAAGCTAGGTGGACCTGACATGTGAGACTTGTGAAGTGAGGCCATAGAAATGGACAAAAGGCATTGAGCTGTGCAAGTAATGAGTCCTGTCAGGCTCATTGAACTGGATTTGATCCAGGGGTCGCGAATCCTGGACTTGGTTTAGCTCTATAGTCCACGGTTGAATTCAATCAATCCTCCTTCACCACCTTGCTCCCAGAACTCCTTCTCCAAGCTCGTGGCCTTCACAGCTTGTCTCTGAGGGAAAGCTGCCAATGCAAGCGGAAGCGCAAACAAGCTGGTGGTCAAGATCAGCCCAAGATTAATCGGCAGCACCATCCGCGGCCGGGATTTCAGCCACGCAGTCTGTTGTAGCCGTACGAGTACCAGCGGAGGGATGACCATGATCGGAGTCGCGTTGAGCACGCGCGAGATTGCCGTCTCACCCACAGCAAGGGTTGCGGCCTTCTTGCTCTTACCAATAGGCTCCAGACATTTGCCTGCCTCTTCCCGCTTCTTCCTGTTCTCTTCTGACTCGCTTGGGAAGACTTCGATCCCTCTTCGGATCTCCTCGCCTCGCATGAGGAACACGTTCAGCACACCCGCACAGGCCACCGCGGCGAATGGTACCAGTCTGCCCAGGATCACCTTCGTGGAAGGACTGACTCGCTTCAATCTTGGCACAATTGAATTGAGACCGACAGCCACACCACAACTAGCTCCCACTGCTGTGAAGTAGGATTGCACGATTGTTGAAGTTGCCATCGGGGTGCTCTTGTTTGCGTTTGAAAAGTTGATGCCCACGTTCAACGACTGATTGGCCACTTGCCAGGCGATGGTTCCCGTGTTTGTGAGATTCGGAGTGAGCATACCAGCAGTCACCACCAGATTCGAGATCACAAAGCAAGACATGCGGAATGGGAGAAACACTGGTTCACCAGTGTCTGTGCACGTTAGTAGCTGCTGAATAGCGAAAGAAGCAAGCACTCACCTGGATGAAGAGTAGCATCAACCACTTTCTTGGCTTGCCATAGCTCCGGTGTCATCTGCTGTAATTTCCCCTGCTTGTACTGCGTGAGGAGCGACTTTGCTTGTTCCAACGCGGTACTTGATGTGAAGAGTGTTCTGTTGGAGCATTTCGTCAGCAAATGTTTCTTGAATGCTTTGTTAATCCGCAGTCTAGGCATAACAACAAATCGGTGATACTGAACCTTTCGGATCATTTCGAAGAGGCCGATTCAATGCTTCACTATTGCCTCACCTCGGGTCTGCAATCTCTGCTGAGTGCTTGACTCTGCCCCAGTACGTGTTGAGATCATGTCGCGATGCAGGCAAGTCTCTGCTGCCTGGCAGTGATGCAGACATGTTTGGATTGGCGGCCGTTTGCGCTACTGAGAGAAGCAGAGGTCGAAGCGTAGGAGAGTCAGAGATTCAGAATCGAGGGAGGTCGGTGAGGTTGTTTGACCGCAATGTCGGCAATCGTTTCCGAAAAAGCTTGGCGAAAAGTCTAGATAAGGTTCGCTCTCATTTCTCCCTCGCTCTTTCACAGCGACAACAATACGACAACGACCATCCAAGGTATGGATTCATTCACGGATGATACGCGAATTCGTCTAGTTAGTAAGCGCCATACTGGTGCCCACTACAGTCTAGCACATGTCTCTCACCGCGCTCGGTCTTGCGTTCCTAATCACAGATCTTGAGCTGGATACCTGAATATGTGCAACATATACAGCGTAACGAGACGAGATCGAATATCGGCGGTCTTTGAGTACGGGCAAGGCTTGCGCTTTCCATAGCCTTACCGCGTAATTTACCAGTCGGAACAGACACTGAAACGTTCTGAAGATGCACATTCAGCCTCTTCATTTCACATATATCTTTCCATACCAATCCGTCCTTACTACACAATATGCCACCGATCCGTAAATACATAAGACACACTGGGTATTTTGTCCTTCCATCATCCGGAACGCCAATGCTAAATCGCAAACCTCATCTTCTCGCAGAACCCGTCATCCAGGCGGTCCTCGCTCAATTTCTCTTCTTCTTGCTTCTCGAAATTCCTGGCTGTCTGGTCTTCGGACCTCTCTCCACACGCCATCCCATGGCTGCAAGTCATTTGACCACTGGCGCCCTATGCTTTGCGGAGGATATGCCGTCAGAGGAGTCACAGATGCTGAGCTCGGCGCATAGTAGCCGTGCGGCGGTGCTTCTTCGTCTTCTCTACCTTGCCAGTCTATTCGGAATGTAGACGAAGTGGGATCCGGATTCGAAACATCGTGGTTGTTTTGCAACAAAAGCATCAACATCTGCTGCCGTTGCATTTCCTCTTCGGTAATCGAGTCCGGATCATATGTCGGTTGCTGCACTGTTTGTGCTGGTTGCGTATGTGCGCTTGTATAAGCGGATGGAAACATGTTCCGATTGTAATTCTCATAATATGCGGTGCCCTGTCCGTGCCATAGTGGTGCCTCACTATCTTGCTGCATCCTGGTCATCGGCACAGGAAGAGCTGGTCGCTTGGCCTTGACAGAGTTGATCTTCCGCCGAGTCCACAGCAAGAGGCCCCCGTACACTATCGCACTGAGTGCAGCAGCAACGGTGGCTAGTAGAGCCGGTGTGTTCCATTCATATCGATTGAAAACCAGGAAATCATAAAGGATGGTCAGCAGCCCAAGGACGCAAGATGCTAACGACGGAAGGAAGACGTTCTCTGCTTGGAACAAAGGATTCCGGACGGCGAAGCATAAGAGACCAGTGAACGAGAATCCAGCAGTCAGTAATGCGACTGCAAATATGCCTACGACGGCCTGGGCGACTCGAAGGTCTTGCTTAGCTTGTTTCTCGAACGTTGCAGGCAACATCAAGAAGCTATTCGACTGTCAGCGCTTTGTCCTCTTTCCATTCAGTCCGAAATGTCTGCTTACGCTCCTAATATCACGAGTGGTGAGCCGACAGCTACCAGTCTCCAGTACCATGCAACCGCATCACGATCCGCTGACAGTCCATCGAGGGTATGATAGCTCTGCGCTCGCGGCCGCTGTGGCCTGCGCAGACGCCTGAACGCATCCAGCGTCGCGGCTTTCACTGCTCCTCCTGTCTTAGGCGGCCCGGTCTGGTCCTTCTGTTCCTCCAACATCCAGCTTTGGCCCCGTTATATGTTATATATGAGATGTGCTCTTGTGCCACTCCTCACCAGCCACAATATCCACTTGATCCGTCTCTTCGGGCGCCTGAAACCTCTAGATGACTCCTTCTTGCGACGACGCAAAGCGCAAAGCAATGGTGGTTAACGACAGAGATCGTTCGTGGCCTTCGTGGTATGGTGTACTCGGGTGTACTAGACGATTGCTGGTCAGCCCGGAGCTCTGGTGGTCCGGGTCAATGAACAATCTCCGCGTGGCCAGGATGCGCCCGCCGTCGCCGTCGCTCTACTCCGTGTACATGTATTATTCTAGACGTCATAGACCGCCTACCAAAAAAATGATAACGCGAGTCCTACACCGATTTCGAAGCGAACATGATACAAAAGGACGAGGCTAACGATGGGCGCGCTTGGCGCTGGAGGCCACTACAATGCTGCATAGCCACACACTCAACTGCCGTGGACTGTCTGTGCCGCGAAATTTCGAAAGGCCTACACTCGTCTCTTGAGTGTCTGGACAAGGATGTGCAAAAGACTACCTATCAACGAGTGTCTCCTCGACCGTCGGAAGGACCTTGCTCTGCTACGCACCGAAGCCCAAGCAATCAACACTTGGATTAGGCCCAAGCTGAATACTCGCCGGGAGCTGCTGCGTGCTGAATGGGCACCATCGCCGAAACACGCTTTCGAGACAGCGCTATATAGCAGGATCTGCCGCGCTCGAGCACTTCTTAAGGGATACATTTCAAATGCTGATGAGCTCAATCAGCGTCTTAGATTCGCAGGCTAGCATACATCAGGCCGAGAGGAGCTCCCACTTGACTGCCTTCGCCACAGTATATATTCCCCCATCGTTTGTCACAGGAGTGAATGTCAAAGAAATCAAGAATTCCAATCCCTCTTTATGGACCTTCGTGGCGGCACTGCTCATTGTTGGGATATGCACAGCACTGTTCTTGTGGATGACAAGCCCACCTCGAGTGAGCAAGGATGCAGTGGCACGCAGGAACTTCGCCCATCGACTGAGACGAGGACCCCAGCATGCGTGGTTTTCAAAAGGCAGAACTACATCTATGCATATCGAGCGCCAAGTTATCTTTTTTTTAAGAAATGGACACGAGCCCGAGCGGACCGGATCGGACAGCGACAAGGATCACATATTCAACGTCACCCGCTATGGCAGGCGATCCCACGCCTCTTGCTTCCATTGCTCGGAGAAAAGGTAAAACTTGATGAAGTGTAAGCTCAAAAAAAGTGCCGCCGTCGTTTCATCGTACATCTGTCTGGTCGTACAAGATTATTAACCTCATCCCAAGAAGACACGCACCCACCTCACGAGAAGGAAATGGGTATCTTCCACCAACGCCTTTTCCTAAGCCTATATATCATCATGCTCTGCTGTATCCCATTGCGTAGTCACCAGATGCCAAAGCCCTCCGCAGAGGCTCGTATTCGAGCAGTGGTCTTTCGTGTCGGCAAGCACCGCCACGGTTTCGTCGATCATAACCATGTGATCTACGGCGTTTTGGCTCTGGTTCCGACTCTTCTTCCTCTTCCTCTTCCTTCTTTTTGTCGCCAATGTATCTACCGCGATGATCCTGGTGGCCACTTCCTCGAGCAGTATTGATCACGGCATTTGTAGATCGTTCTACGGCATTAGCACTCCTGATGGAGCCCTGTGCAGCCATCGTCGATGCATTAGCTGCTTTGTTGCTCGCTCTTGCGGCGAAGCTGGTTGGGACCAGGGCAGCGACACTGGCAACACTGGCTACAGTAGCCCATACGGATTTCTTCTTGTACCATGGCTTTTCGATCTTTTCCATGGGCTCCTCTTCGTCGATTGTAGAGCTTCCTCGAGATCCGCCACGAGAGCTTCCACGGCGACTCCGTCTTGGCGAGGGAGACCGGGAGTCATCGGAGGAATACCGTCTGCTCCGCCGTCTCGGGGACGGAGATCTTGAGTAATCGGAGTAGCGTCGTCTTCTGCGTCGATGACGACTGCGGTGCCTTGGAGAGGGAGAGCGTGACGTTGATGATCCCCGGGACGAAGGTTCTCTGCTCATTGAGTGGCCGTTGTTGCGTTCCATGGACTCTTGGTCATAATTCCGATATTGTGGGTGTCGTGAGTACGGTGATGGCGGCTCTTCAAATCTTTGATATGGGTTTGGAGCTGGTCGTGGTGGCGCATCAGCCATTCGCGACATCGCTGCAAGATCGCGGACAGTTGTGTCAATGTTGTAAAGCTGTAGACCACTTGCACGGTAGGTAAGACAAGTGATGAAAGTCGCGGTGCTGTGCGAGACCACGCCAGGTTTGCGAGCAAAGCCTAAAAGTGTTTCGAAATGACTCTGGTCCTGTGTCGCGTCATTTGAGTTCAAAATGAACATCCCGGTCTTGACAGACCCTTGCCCCTACTGTTTGTGGCAGGAAGATAGCAAAACCTGGCTGTAGGTGTTATGCCACGCCGCTGCCCAAATAATCGTTGGTTGCTCCATACATTCGTATTCTGCACGATCTTGCCTTACCTACACGGAAGTGTATGCTTTACCGACATTTGAGATCTGGTGATCCTTGTCATGGTTGAAGGGCCAGCCACTTAGGTTCATTGCGAGTGAAACTTCTTTGGGCTCAACGACAATAAGCTGAGAATGTCATTCGCGAGTGCGTCTGTCGATAGATCGACCATACTGCGATATGAACGTGCCATTCAACCACGAAATGCTCCGGTGCTCCACGGATCTTTGAGGACGGGAACGCCCTGCACCTGAAAGCCTTACCTGGCGGGCCTGGGTGCTGTTCTCTCTGCTTGACGCTCTAGTGCACCATGGCCGTTCCGAGTAGTATCATTAGTTTGGTGAATGCATTGTAGCACACGGCTCACCGAAAGAGCAGACGAGATCCCGGAAAAGTGACGAGCCTCCAGCCCGGAACTTGGTACTCTTGGTGGTTTCTCCTCGGTCATCGTATCCCACCCTGCGCATGTACAGTGCCATGGTCCTCCTTTTGAGCACAGCGTCTTTAGATCGTTACATCATAGTATGCTACTCTTCGAAAACGGTGTGCTGGCGGCGTTCGTTACGCTTTCAGTTCGCAGGTAGGATTGGGCATCGGATCGTGTGGCGGGCTGTATCGAAATGTCCAGATGAGCGCTGTCACATGAAATAGGACGATTCTCTTCATACGTGGAGGAGAAAAGGAGAGCAGGGTCAAGGGAAGGTGAAGTCAAATGGCCGGCCCGATTGCCGATGTTTTGTTTTGTTTCCTTCCAAGTTATCTCCAGAACATACACAAATTCAACATGGCCTCCGATCCTGTCATACCAGAGCCGCCGCGAGTGCTAGAAGAGATCGCCATAATTGACAACTCGCTGTCATTTCCAAGCTTCACGTCCCATACAGCTTGGGAAGTGGGCTCACGCCTCCGAAATCGCTTGTTGGCATTCTCGAAGCCCACAGTGATAGATATCAGCCTCGCTCATGGATTGCATTGTCTGTTCCACGCGACGACACACTCAGGGACTTCGCCTGACAATGATAGTTGGATAGCCCGCAAGAGGAACACTGTCTTGCGCTTTGGATCATCTACCTGGTACATGCACAACAAGTTCAAGGGAGATGAGGCTCAGTTTGCGACCAAATTCGCGCTGGGAACCAAAGCGGGCGAGTATGCAATTCACGGAGGAGGCTGGCCAGTCCGTGTACAAGGCGTAGAAGGTGTGGTGGCCGTCATTGTGGTGAGCGGCCTCAAGCAAGAGCAGGATCATGGTATCATTGTGCAAATTGTTCAAGAATTTCTGGAAGAATTGGGCATTGAGATGGGTGAAAAGAAGAAGGAGGACTAGAACACCAAGCCTGGCATAGGGTATTCGGGGCTCTGTGATGCACCATTCGGCTGCGATCTGACATGCTGACTGGAGGTAATAAGAGCGCTATGAGAAGACGTCTCCGAATGCTATAAGTCTGGTTCCGGCTTAAATGACGCCATACTACACAATTCATTACAGAAATAATGTTTCGAGGCACATGCCTCAAGGTGGAAATAATGATTCTCTTTGGATGCCGACCATGACAAGTGTCAAGGACACGACTCGGACAGGACAGCACTGAGTCGATTCGACGTCCGCATATCACAACTTCGATGAACAGGATCAATCTCATGGACATTAACCAGTCGCAACATGCCCGCCGTATTCGATCTGCTCAACAACTTGTGAGAGCTATGCTGAGGCACCTTGACTTTGGTAAGCCAATGGCCTGCAAATCCCTGGCAGGTTGTTTCCAATGACGGGAGCCCACCCCTGTGGATATACAGCGCTCCGTCAAACTTTATTACAGACATCTGTCTCAAGGATTCTCGATCTGGGGTTTTGAGTTGGACCATGGCCACATGGAGTTTTAGATCGGTTTGGGGGGGGTGGACTTAAATACGATCCTCCGCACAGCACCAACCGCTGTCCATCTCCCATAGTCTCTCGTTGCATACCATCGCCATTCCTTCGTTCAGTATGGCAGTTCTTCAATCTTTTCTCAGTGTCTTGCTAGCCTCCACTGCATTTGGGGCGGCACCCGGTTATGGCGAACACTCACAGGTTTCCAAGAAGAGGGCTTTGCCCGATTACGCGCAGCGAAATCTCAACACGATCCAGAAGATCTACAACATCACAGTCTACCCTAACAACATGCCAATCGTGAACGAAGGAGCCAAAGCAGTGCCTCCTGGCCTTTTCAACGAGAAAGCGACAGGCAGAGTCAACCCAGTCGGCAACTTTTCAGGATTTGATGATTCGATCGAATACTTCTTCGCACTCGCTCCGGTACCACAGCAGGAGCAAGGACTTGCTTTCTACAAGGCTGAAGTGGTCGAGTTCACCAGCGGCTGTCCCGAGGTTGCTTCGTCCCTGGTCTATTTGCGCACGGGTCACGTTGATCCCCAGACTGGGGAGCTTGACGATAGTAAGCAGAAGACGACGCTGGCGCAGGTGAGTCAAAGGACTTGGTATGTTTGGAACCATGCTGATAAAATAGGTCGCCTTCTGGCGCTTCGACGACCAGGGAAGAGTCCTCAAATATCATGCCTGGATTCCTAACCTCGAAAAATGGACCCATGTAGCTATCGGGCAAGACTTCACGAACCTACTTACACAGAAAGTCACATCGGCGGTGCTGTGTCCGACAATCCAGAAGATGTGTTCAGGCAATAACAAGCAATACGCCAATACCCTCGACTGCATTGCCAAGTTGGAGAGGAAGCCTTTTGGCAGCTTCGACGAGGCGTGGGGCGACAACATCGCATGCAGAATCATTCATCTTATCTTGACGAAGGTCAGGCCTGAGGTTCACTGTCCTCATGTGGGACCCGTGGGAGGTGAGTAGTGAAGCTGTGGGCTTAGCTGCCAAATGCTGATGACGAATAGGATCACCCCCGGATAACTACAAGTGCGTCGATATTGATTATTCGATCGAGTACTTCAACGATGCGGAACTCTTTGGCGCTCCAGAAGGTGACGTGTTCTCATGCGGTGGCCCGTTACTTGGAGCAATGAAGATGCTATAGGTGTAATGATCGTTTGCAAACCCAGTATTGGGGGAGCATCGAATCATTGTCGGTCGGCGTTTCATCCAGTATCGCATCGAATAAAACCATACCATTTGGAAGTTGACAAAAGCTCCTCTGAGACATCAACCTCTCGACACAGTCGTGAGATGCTTGACTAGCGGGAGGCTTGTTCTATGCCCGAGAAAGCTTGGTATGAGAAACGCGTTGTTGGAAACGGAGATGCGGAAAGCCTTGTCTTCTGGAGAATCGTAGCGATTAGTACAACCTACTCACTCCCCAGGGACGCCATACGAACCCATTGTCCATCAATCCTTTCCATTGTCCTGTCCTCCGTCGACCTCTCTCCAAGCCCTGGTTACGAGTCTGCCTTTTCCTTTATGTGATCTTGTTTCCCGGTCCCGTCGCCTGGATCGCGAGGATGATGATAACTGTTTGATCTTTCATGCCAGGGGTTTTCACCATCACCCTCACCGGATGGGCTTCTCGGTTGCAGTGACTTTGGCTTCTCGGGCTTGGGCTCAGAACCAGGTGTGAAAAAAGGTTCAGGGGCGATTTGTCCTACTTGTCCGCATAACGAGGCGTGATGGCCTGTCTCTTGACATGGTAGAGCGATCTCATCTTTCGAAGGATGGTGTTTAGAGGCTGACGACGATATGATGCCTTCTTCTCTCTTCACGTTCGATGACGTTCGGCAAGCGCCTCGCAGAGTATGCGCTGTATCCTCGTGGTTGGATTGCATGTAGAGAAACTCAAGAGCTTGGGGAGTGCTGGATCTGCTTTGATGGGCCAACGCTTTGGACCCACGAGGGATGCAATCTTCTTATGCCGTCGAGCAGGAGCAGTCGGCACAGGCGCAGGTTGGGTCTCTTGTGCTCTCGAGAGTAGTGGGTGGTCATATTTGCGGTCGCCCTGCTGTCCGCCACCTTGGGCAATGCCAGTATAAGCTTCTCCATGGTGTATCGTCAGCTGAATCAGAAAAGGGGCAGAAGCGGATGGTGAGCGTCCATTACATGGGTACAGGAGCATTCTTTATCATCTCAGAGGTTCTCGGGAGAAATCTTGCGGCTGCGAGGTAGATCTTACTGGACCTGGCTCCTGGCGACTTCCCGGGCGACAGCCTTTCAGAGGTCCGGAGTAGATTGCGATCATGCATGGTCCTCATGGCGTAGGGCATGTTTCACTCTCAAGACTGGCTGTGCGGAACGGAAAAGGAGAATCATATCCCGTGGCAGGGCACACTGTTTAGTAGGCAGAGGCAGTGAAAGGGTCAGCTGGGAATGATAAGCTTTGAACACGGAGACAGCTGACGGTCATTGGAAAGTGAAAGGGAACTGCAATCCGTTCAGATATTCTGCGATTGAGCCACACAATTCACCGGCGATGCGACATTGCAAAGGCGGGTATGACCACTGCCGCACTGGGATCAGCATGCCAGGTCGGACAGTATCTCGCCATTTTAAAAACAAAACGTGTGGTCTCGTGGGCCAGCTTCAGCGCATCAAGATCATCTACAGCGACCAAATTGTTGCAAAATTCAGCTGCTTGCCAGGTCTACTGTCACTTGATGGGATTAGGCACAGCAGTGTATCAAGATCTAGGAAGCTCTGCATGAAACGACCAATCGAGCTGAGTTACGGCGACTTCGGCACCTTGACCGGTCAATATAGGCTTCTTGACCTCAAAGCTATTATTTAGCGCCTTTTGGGTGGGCAGCCTTGGTGCTTCACCGGCACGTTGCCGCTCGGAGTCGAAGACTAGCTCCGGATCGATAGGCGTCGAGTGCGAAAAGCATACAGAGGTGAGCAAAACGACTGAGGTTGGAGTTCATGACACGGCGATTGTGGCCGTACCCTCAGCCTCTGCATTGAGCCGGTTCATCCTATAGTTCGCCCAGAGAGTGCGACCACCACTGATCACCTGAATGTAGAGAGCAGAAAATGGGGCGGGAACGGTGACCCGGGACGAAGAGCCGTCGCTTCGCATAGAGGTGGCTCTGTGCCTTGTCAGCAGCATAAGGGCCTTCTTCACACGACTTACCGGTGTTTTGCCTTGATGAGGCTACGAAGGCAACCTTTCTATCCCTCCGCGGCTAGGCCGCCCTTAACCAAGCCAAAGAATTTCACATTATACTTTGCTGATGAGTAGTCGATGCTACAGAACTGTGGATAGAGTGCGCTGACGGGAAGTGATGTTGATGATGATGAGAAAGAAGTTCGGGACGGTGATGAGTGAAGTACCCATGGAGCCCGGACCAATGAGCTTTGGCGGTCTGTCAAGCCCCAATATTGCTCTTTCAACAACATCATCTGCCATTTCCTGGCTCAGAATGTACTTCACTCACCAACTCCTCAGGAAGTGTTGCGCTCCATAAGCCCTTTCATAATGACTTTATAATGAACTCTAGCTTGCTAGGGGCATTTGATGTCCAAGAATCAGTCGTCTCGTTGTGTTAGTAGTTCTATGCCACTGTAGTAAAGTCACTTAGACCAGCACTCCCATAATGAATAGCCAGATCGCACAAAAGAGGGTTCAGCACATTTACCATCTTAGTGTAAACTGCAAATGTCCTTTGCGCCACCGCTGAAATAGAATAACCTCCCCTAAAGCCACGAGGAAAATCTATGCAACAGAGCTAAAGCTTTGAGGTCTATATTGTGGTCCCAGAATCGCCTGGCGCCAAATACCATTGATGGCAAGAGCCCCATGGTGGTCGATGTTAACAGCGCGGTAGTAGGTCGAGTTGCAGGTCATGAGGAACCGGCGGCTTCACGAAGCGATCGTCATTTAGACGCGCTCCTGCCTCGGAGAGGATCTCGTGGCTGCGGATCAGAACGAGATTGACATTGAGTCTTGTCTCCCAGAACTTTGCGAGACTGCGGTGACCACTCGTAACTTGACAGCTCACTGTGGCTTGCTGTACCGAAGGGGAAGTCGAAAATGTCTCCATCCCTAGGCTGCGGCTTCGCGGTTCTTTGCTTCCAGTCTGTTTGCATCCCATTGGACGGCGGTGGATCGCAAAGTTGATGCTTAGGCCCATTGCATTTCATTGATATCTTCATGTTGATGGCTGAATGCCTTGATGGCGATAGAAATGGTGTGTTGAGCCGGTCCTGTTGGGTGATGTTCGTTACGCTATCCACTTTGCTGTATTGTCAATGCGAAATACTTTGTCTTTCGATAGCGATCTTGAATGAGAGAAACCATGTTAGTACTTATGTATCGAAACGGGATATATCATCGATAGTGAAACGGTTCTCGATTTTAGTGACCGGCTCAGATGGCTGTGCTCACGGTGAACGTCCATCGCAGACCGGCCTCAAGAGGCTCAGCTGCTCACTGAACAGTCAGTATTGACCCAAGTGCACTGTTCGAAGCATTCATTCTTGAAGTGCCACAGGATTAAACAGTCACAAAGAGCCTTGATTGGTTGAGCCAGAGTAGATCAGTCTATTCTGTCATAATCAGCGTCACGTCGTCCTCCGGCGTAACAAAGGAATGCCAAAATCAGAGGCACCCGGCGAGTGACTCTCAGCCAAGGAAGACAGTAGGATTGAGGTAGGACGTCGGCAGGCGGCAAAGCTCCGCCTCGTCTAGCCCGAATACCTGGCTGTGGACATTCACCGTGCCTGAAAGTGACACTATCTCGGAAGAGGATCTGTGTGCGATACTGTAGCGTTGTGGCCATGCAAGAGTCGTGTTGCCCTCCCGAGGCAGCGGCTGGTGTGAACCTTGCTGTAGTGCCAATTTGAGGCGCATGCAAGGCCGCGAACCTGCAGTAGACCCAAGATGTCCTGAGAGCCTCAAGTACTCCTGCATCTCTTTCACGTACGCGGGTACGCTTGTCGGGCCAGCACGGTGATATTCAGGCAGCGTGCGAAAGGGCGGCGCGGGGCGGAGAGGGCGGCTATAGGCAAAGTGTGCGCAGCCTAGTTCGCCGGTCGGTGAGCAGTTGGCAGAAGCATCAACGCTACCATCGTGACACCAGTGACCAGGCTCTCATGCAGGTCCTCTTCAAGGCCACTGCTGCCTCAGCCGTCCTCAGCCGTGGCTGAACAGGGCATGAGAGACGTCACTGCCCTCGCAGCTTGCAAAGTCAGAACTTGGGCTGAGCGTACTGAAGAGCATCGGGCACAAAGACGCATGTGCGGATTGGGAAGAGTACAAGGAGATCGTCAAAAAAGATTGTTGTCAAAGCTGAAGTGAAGGAGGGAAAGGAAGCTGAGGTTGTGGTCCACTCTAAATTCTATTCTTGGCTAGCGTGATAGAATATTGCTAATGCACCAACACAGATCTCGCATGTATCTAGTAGTATCGCGAGACTACAGACTTGGGTAGTTCCGGACGAATTCACCTCTGCACTAAAGAAGAATTCAGAGTTGTCTCTGTCGCCGTGAGACGCTCGCTCTAGCTTGAAATCCAGTGTATCGCAAACTCCACGCGCAATGCTTTATTCATCAATCCCATGTCGTAGAGCGTGGCATGCGCTCTAACGAATGCACACGAGTCCTTCACAGCTCAAGGTGCGTGAAAGATCTTGTATCGCTGCGACCTAGTGGAGGATCTCTCGGCTGTGGCCCGCCTCTCGAGAGGATTTGATTCTGCTCGTGCATTAGCTTTTATCAGGTCCTCGGTACACGTTCTCATACTCCATAGCCGCTGGACCTGACAGTCTTTCCCATCTGCTGGTACCATCATCCTTTTGAGGATCTCTTGGGTGATAGAACATGTTTGTCTGTGTACTGTTCGGTGGTGGTAAAGAGCAAGCTCTGGTGCTTGACAAGTAGTGGAGGTTGAAGAAGCCGATCTGGAGAGGATGCTTTGTCCTGGAAATGAGAAAGCAGGGCGATGTTCCGACGCTTAGCAGAGTCGATACTGTAACAGCGCTGGGAGACGACCTAGGTCGCTCATATACGATTCTCAAACTGAGCCCTGCTTTATTGTCGCCTCGTCTGGCTTGCATTGCCTCCTTGCTTGTGACGATTTCGCAGTTGTCTGCTCACTTCGCATCCACGTTGAGGTCAAGAGAGGCCGGGCGGTGCATCGACCAAGTCAACGACATTGGTTGGAATAAGGTCGTCTGCTTGTTCACTAACCTGAGGAATCCATTCGCAGCATGCATTTGAGCCAGTGACGGCGCCACCGAGACCATCGCTGTTGTTGTCGCTGCCAGAAGATAGCCAGAGTCGTTTGAGTGATTCATGACCGGCGAGAACTGCAGAGGCAGCATGGCGGAGGTCTTGCTGGTTCCACTTAGATCAATCTGCCTTCAATGGCTCACCAATAGAAGGTGGCGTGGTCTATATCATGTGTATATCATGTGAATCAAGATGATTGCGCCGCCTTAGGCCCTGCGGTCGCGGGTGCCGGCCGGTGAGATGGACTCTGAGTGAGAGCTTGTCATGTTCACCCAAAGCCAGTCTGGCAAGGGTTTAGACCTGTCATAGACTCGGCGGTGCCGGACGGAATGTGCGACTGCTAGATTGCAGTTCTCACGAAGGCGAGATCGACAAGATGCAAGCCGGCGAAGACGACGTGAAACATGGCGAAATCTTGTTGAAAGATAGGAGGCAAGCTCGTAGATACAGCGGCGGCCGTATACCTTGATGGACTGGCGGCTTCGAAGCGATCTTATCAGAAATGCCACCCGAGGAGACATCTCTCACCGGTTCGGCGGGGTAATCAGGCGCTGACTGCAGAACAAGTACGTTGCCTGTAGGGTGGCAAATTAGCCTCCGTAGACTCATGATAGGATTCAGAGGCCGCAAAACAGTGTAGATCCAGGACTCATCGAGCCTTCTGCCGTTCCATCTTCACACGTCACACGCGCGTTCTAGGACGTCGAATTGCAGCTCCAGGGAGAAGATAGAGCCTCCTTCTGTGTCCCATACAGGGGGTAAAGTTGATGTCTTTTGCATGTACTGCGCGGATGTTGATATATGATGGTGGTGGTGGTGCAGGATTGAAGCTGCAACATAGAGTGCGTGAATGGAGGGGACCTTACCTTAGCTATTAGACTTATTCGCGTAAGGCATGTAATCTCGTAGGCATGTAATCTCGGCTTTAACTTTCGGTAAGTATCGAGCTAATTAGAAAGTGTAGGGTAGAAAGCGAGCCTTAGCGAAGCGTCTAAGGGTAATTAGGGCGCGGTTTAGCGTTAACGTTTATTAGGTTACTATACTAGTAATTTTTATCGCGTCGCGCTATATTTATTATAACTCGTATAATACCTATAGTAGGCTAAATCGAAAGCGCCGAAGAAGACGAACATTTTAATCTATATATTACTACTACTACTAGCTAATTTATATACGAACTATACTACTAAACGTAAAAGCTATTTTCGAGTAACGGTTTTTAGGTTATAGCCGATGCGACGACGACGATATATCTACGTACCTACTATCTATACCTATACTATCGCCGAGAGTTCGTTCGTAGTATACTAGTATTGGCTAGTAGCCGAGGCATTTTTCAGCTTTCGGCCGGCTAGTAACTTAGACATACAATATAACATCTACTAGAGGAAAAAGATTATTTTTCATAACTTAGAATAGTTGTTAGTAGCATTATAAACCTACCTACGACGAGAACGATACGGTCCTTTCTTCTACCGAGCTTACTACGTACCCGCCGGGTATGTAAGATACGAATTTCCTTCGTCTTCTACCTACCGAGCGTAGTAGAGTACCTAATCGAATTACTCTACTATTACCTTATTCCGCATAATACCCGCTCTAGTATTTATATAGTTTCGAGGCAATAACTAGAGCCGAAGGTAGGGCTACTTACCTATAAAAACTACGTAGTATAATAGGAAAAGAGATAGGATATAGGAATGCTATTCTAGCTACTAGACTTGTTCGTAGGCTAGAATAGTATTCTTAGCGTAGAAATAGGATAGACGGGTCTAGCCGCTAGTTTAGTTAGATCGGGTTTTCGGCATGTAAGAAAAGATAACTAGGATAGGGTAGCGAGATCTCCGCTACGGCTATAGCCGAGGATCTCCGGTATACCCCTATACATCTTATCTTTATAGTATTTTAGATTATAACCTAGTCCTACTATTAGGAGGACTCCCCGTATAAGAAGCTATGCCTACCTATATCGGCTAATCGAAGTTAGTAGACCTAGTAGGACGCATTTCTATTTGCTAGCGGTATCGATCTTATCTAGGGTAAAGTAACCTTATCTAGATCGAGGTAATCCGCGTGTAAAGGCCCTTTACCTACTAGGTAACGGCGACTAGTAACGACGACGATAAGTCCTCTAAGACCCTATGTATTAGCCTATTACTAGCGATTTCCTTATAGCGGCGATCCTATCTAGGGCGGAGTAACCCCGCCTAGGACGATACGTTCTATGCTTATATGCCCTTTACCTACTAGGTAGCGGCGACTAGTAACGACGACGATAAGTTCTCTAAGACCTTATGTATTAGCCCATTATCGGCGATTCCCTAGTATTCCTATATAAGCTAGTAAAGGCGCCTACTACTATAGGATGTTACCCCCTCCTACGAGTCGGCGAAGATGTTACCCTCTCTAGTAAGGCGGCGAATAGTAACGAGTAGTATAGTACTAGTAGGAAGCTATCCTAGGATAGACCGAACGAGACCGTCTAAGGGATTTATCGACACTAAGGGGAAGCTGTAGGACGCCCCTAGTACTAGAACATTAGAAAAACCCTTCCCTCCCCGACGAAAAGAAAAGGAGTAGGCAATTCCTTTAATTATCGAACATTACTATCCGACACAAGGATAAGAAGATCGTCCCTCTACTTCATTATTAAGGCACGTAGTGCCTCGGAGCATTAATTATTAGGTTTATATATGCTACTAACCATTTCTTTTTAACTAAGTCTACAAGCCGTCCTATCGCGACCTCGAGGATATCCTATGTCGCTAACTAGGGTCGGGCGACGAGCACTTAGCTACGCTAATATAGTATCTCTACTAAAATAAGCTACCCCCTAGGGGGGCGACTTATTAGTAGCGTATTAAAGTACGGATTGCATACCTATAGGCTAGCATGTCCTTTAAGGCTAGTAGCCCCGAAACCTCGCTAGAAAGATTCCCTAAACTACCTAATACGCCGCCCGAGATGCCGGAGTCGACAGGAGTAGCTAGTTAGTCGACTAGAGTGCCTAGCTACATACTAAGTAGCTCGAGCGCGTCTAATAATGCAAACGATCCCCTAGTAAGTAGGGGTATAGTTTAGCTAACTAAGAAGGAGTTCTACTCCTTAGTTAGTTAGTTATAGCCTAAACTACCGGCCCTAGGAAGCTCTAAGAACCTACTATTTAATAGTAATAACGCTACTAAGTTTATCGAACGTTTCGAGGGGTACATAATCGAGTATAACCTTATACCTAGTAATACTCTATACCGTCGTTTTCGTAATAACTATAATATACTAGTCCGAGGAAATATTAAGACCCTTCCTAGGTTTAAGAACCCGGCTAACTAGGATCTACTAAAGGAGTCGGTACTATAGGAGTATAGGTAGTACGATACATACTAGGAGGTTAGTAGTGTTACCTAGATAAAGAACTTAACATCTTAGCGAAGAGATAAGAAAGATAACGTTAAGGACTACTACCGATAATACCGAAATGCCTTAAGTAAGATACCTATTAAGGATTTGTTAGTAGTCGAGCGGACTTAGTACTTCCTAGCCGGCCTACCTAGGTCGGTGTCTAGGAGACTTTATAAGAAGTTTAAATTGCATCCGTCAGACCCCTCTACCTATCGCGACTTCGATAAGATCTTCTCTACTATAAGGCATATTATTAAAGGAGGGTAAGGCTTTACTCTATCGGAAGGAGGCGAGGTAGCCGTAGCCCGCATCTAAGAACTTCGACACGATATAGAAAAGCGAGCCCCTACGAAACGAAATAAGCTACCGACCCTATATAAGAACGTTAATTAGAAAATAGATAAGATTACCGAGGCCTTAGGGCGAATAACTCTACTACTCTAGGCTAATACTTAGTATAATGTTCCTCCTATGCCTATGTAGCCGTCGATAGCGTAGTAGTATAGTACGGCATCTATAAGACCGTAGGCTCAAGTTAACCTTACTACTCTTACATTACCCGCCGAATCCTCTACTATCGGTAGTACTATCCCTCCTCTTACCTAGGATAAGATCGATGTATATAACATTCGGAATAACCTTAACCTATATCTACTTAGTTAATGTTAGGACTATAGATCGATAAGTTACTATCGGAATAGGTATCCGGCCATAGATTACCTAATTTCGGTAGGGTACTATTATAAAGGGGAGAGCGGTCGGTTATACTTTAGAAAGAAACTAGGAATAGGAATTCGACCGGAGCAAATTATATTTAGATAGTAGGATAGAACTAAGCTAAGGCTTAATAAGCTATTACCTATACTAGAGCTAAGGTATAGGCATAGCATTATTTTCGATAAGAAGCTCGAAATTAAGGAGCGACGAAAGGAGTAGAGTAAGAGAGACTATTCGGGAATAGAGGGAGGAAAGCCGCCTATTCCTTTACTTACACCCGATAGAGTACTAGTATTTACTAGTAACCCGCTACCGCATCCCTCTACTTCGGCTAACTCGACTAATAGTACCCCTAAGGCGGCCCCGCAGCCTACCTCGGTTTAGTTAGTACCGGAGGCCCTAACGGCGCTAAAGGTTATATCCGCTCTAAGTATAATACCTCTATAGGTAACTATATAGATAGCTACCTATAGCGTCGGCGAGATAGCGCCCGGGTATGTTCTTAGCGAGTACGATGCGAACGGAGACTTTAGGACCCTCGAGGAAGATAGTCGAGTCTATAGTACCGAAAATACGAGTACTTTTACTACCCTAGAGGAAACGGCTCGTAAATAGAAGGAGGCGGTTACTAATACCGCCTAACGAAGTAAGGGTAAGGCCCCGACGTAGGATGCGACTCGACCTAGACTAGTAACGGGTCGAATAACGAAGCCTACGGCTAGCCTATCTAAGAGTATAACGACTAGAGATAAGTAAGTAATCGAAAGGGTTATCGAGGAATATAGCGATACTAGGACTAAGTAGGACTCCTAGGATACTCTACCTACTAATAAAGGAGTACCTCTAAATCGGCTTACTATTCCGACGACCGAGTAGGAGGACGAGGAGATAGTAGACTAAGAATATAAGTACCCTAAGGGGTAGCTAGTACCTATAGCGCCTACTAGAGGGAAGGCTAAGAAAAACCGTCCTAAGCCGGCGTTACTTAGGTAAGATAACTATATAAAGAAGCTTACTAAAGAAAAGAAGCCTTTATTAAGTAATACTAAGCTATTCTAGTTCGATATGCGAGCTCGAGCTATTTACCCGCCGATTACCGAAGAAGATATATAGCTATACGGTAAAGGCCTTCCTAGAGGTATAGGTATACGTATACCTAATAATGCGGAATACTAGGAATAGCTTAGGGATTATCGTAAGGCTAGGTACGGAGATCCGCGAGGGGCTAATACATCTCGGGTAGGGCACGGAGTCGACTACGGGCTAGGATCGACCTTTAAGAGCCTAGATCTAGCTACGAGGCTTTAAAATCCTATCGCTAATATAGCTAGAGAGTACTAACGAGCCTCCTAGTAAGGTAGCGAGCCTCTAGTCGAGTAGGTCTAGATAGTAGAGGCCGAAATGTTCGCGCTTAGAGTAGGCGTTACTAGTAGATAAAAAGGGTATACTATTATCGAAAAAGTCGGTCCCGCTTACGAATTGTATAAGGATATAGACTAAATCGATACCTCTACTACCGTAGTACCCTTCATAGTTATTACTAGCCTATAGGTAGAGATATTCATTAATAGCATAGTAGCCGAAGCTATTATCGACGAAGGTGCGGAGGTATATATTATTAGTATTACCCGGCTAAGGTATTATAAGCTAGCTCTTATAAAAACGGAGTACTACTAGCTAAGTACTATCGGGGGATAGAGTCGGTTTATGGGGTATACGATAGTCCGATGTATAGTTTATAGAGTAGAATCCTACCTTACGTTTACGGTTAGCGAAAATACCTATATCCCTATTCTTCTTAGTAGACCCTAGGCACGACTTAATAGATTAGCCGTAAAGAATTGCGACGATAGCTTATAGGAAGGGTCTATACATACCCGCGATAGTTAGCGAGTAACCTTTACCGTAATATCTAGTAAGGAAGGAACTATAACGCTTAAAGAATAGCTAAGAGGAAAGATAGTAAATAGGGCGGTAAAAGATTAGGCGGCCTCCTCGCCGATAGGAGTACCGCTACGCGAGTAGCGTCGGCGCATTATTCTTTAGTGTTTTCGGAATCCGGGATTATATCGAGGGAATAGCGGGTTTATTCGTACATCGCTATAAAATTAAGTAAAAATAAGAGCATCGAGTACTATTAGGACGAGGGTTCCGCTTAGTCGGATTAGGAATAGATAGAGGTAGAATTTAAGGAAGATAGGGATACTAGGTATTATAGAAGTAGTATCGTAGAGGCGGGAGCGGAAGCGCGGGACGGGACGACCCGAGTTACCCCCCTAGGGGGTAACTTATATTAGTAGGACTAGGAAATCTAAACTAGCCCTAAATACGACGGGGAGTATAATTTTATACCTTTACGATTTTAAGAGGAGGAAGAAATAGACCTAGATTATAACGACGAAGAGTTTCTTCTAGGGGTCTATATCGAAGATTACCTAGAGGATAGGCCCTCGATAAAAGAAATCCTCTTTATAGCGAAGGTAAATCGACTAGCCCTCGTAAAACGTATTACCGGGAGTATACTAGCGAGAGCCTATACCCTATATAAAAGAAAAGCCGATAAGGTTCGCCCTATAGAGGCGGACATTATAATAATAGACGGATCTACTCCCGGGGGACTTAGAGATTAGAGGTAGAGGTGCCTCGAGAGGGAGGCTCTACTCCCTATAGGAACTAGCCCCTTTAATAGGAAGTATTTAACGAAAAAGTTCTCGAGTATTAAAAGAGGATCTTATATATTAGAAGAAGCCTTTAATAGCCTAAAGTTTAGCTACGAGTTATAGCCTAAGGAGCTAGCGCTAGTTCGGGAGCTACTCTATAATCGCGAAGTAGTACTAGCATTCGACTTTACCTACTTAGGGAGGGTACGTAATGAAATAGTACTACTATAGGAAATCCGGACGATACCTTATATTCTATAGTAGCATCCTAGTTATCGAATGCATCTAGTACTAAAGAAAGTTACCGAAAGGATAATAAGGGATCGCCTAAGAGCCGGCATACTAGAAAGCTATTATAGAGCGTACCGTAATCTATACTTCCTTATTTAGAAAAAGACGCCGCTAGGGGTAGAAAAATAGTACCGGCTAATTNCGGGGCTCGTTATTACTAGTCTTATCGACGTTTTCTCGGGATATAATTAGGTTAGCCTAGTAGAGATAAGTAGAGATCTTACTAGATTCGACTCGCCTCTTAGACTAATAAGGTAGACTACTTTACCGTAGGGAGCTACTAACTTAGTTAGCTAGTTTGTCCGGATTATAACGTAAGTATTAATAGAGCATGTTTCGCATTACGCCCTTCCCTTTCTAGATAATATAGGTATTAAGGGCCCTCGTACGAGATATAACGACGAGGAGGTCTAGCCCGGAATTCGGAGGTTCGTCGCGGAGTATGTTAGTAACCTCGATACCGTCTTTAGCGATCTAGAGAGGGTAGGTATAACTATTACCTTTAAGAAGCTCTAGCTTATAAGCCGAAGGGTCCGTATCGTAGGGTATATTACCGATAAGCATAGTCGGTACCTAGACGAGAAAAGGATCGAGAAGATTATAAAGTAGCCCGAGCTAAGGAATATTAAGGAAGTACGTATCTTTTTAGGCGTAGTAGTTTACTTCCGGATATAGGTCGACTATTTTACTATAGTAGTAAAACCCCTATTTTAGCTTCTTCGGAAGGACTAAGCATTTATATAGGGGACGGAATAAGTAGAGGCGAAGGCTCGCGTTATCGATCGTTTAGTAAATACACCTACTCTAAAGTCTATTAACTATAGTAAAGGAGTAGGGGACATTATTATAGTAGTCGACTCGAGTCTAGATAGTTACGGAGAGGTACTAATATAGGTAGATCCCGGAAACGCGAAAAAGAGACATCTAGTACGATTTAAGAGTAGCTTATAGTCTTCGGCGGAGAAGAAGTACGATACCGGAAAGCTAGAGTATCTTAGTATACTTAAGGCCCTACG
>LFZN01000294.1:0-35848 GCA_001578235.1 Pseudocercospora eumusae | reverse complement strand
GTAGAATAATAGAAGGACTATCGTAAGTACCTACTAGTCGAAGTATAATAGTAACTCGCTAAGCTTACGTAGAAGATAACCGCTACTAAGATAGAGGCTATCGCTAATATACTAAATATCTTTACGATAAAGCCTAAGCCTACGCTAAGGAAGAGTACGCGTAAGAGTAAAGCTAAGGGTACTAAGAGTATACCTACTATACTAAATACGCCTATTACGATCTCGGATAACGAAGATAGCGACGGCTTCGCGCCGCCGGAGTCGGCTACTAAAAAGCGTAAGCGCATAACTAAGACCCGCGTATAGCTAGCTAAGAAATTCGTTAAGGTAGACTAGACTATATCTAATAGCGACTAAGATACGTATACGATATAACTATACTATTATCTAGTCCGTAGTAGCTATTTACACTACGCCTAAGTATATCCTACTACCGGTACCGTATATAGCTATAGTATTATCTAGCCTATAGTAGCTATCTATACTACGCCCGAGTATATCCTACTCCGGTACCGTATAGTAGGCGGTACTTCCTCCGTCCGTAGGGGGGTATTATTACGGTAGGTATACGCCGCCTCTACGAGGTAGGAGTATACCGCCGCCTCTAGTAGATAGATATAGAGGTAGCGTTTATAGATAGATATTAATTATATATACTTGCATATTAGCTCTCATTTAGTCTAGACGTACTAGTGTCACATGAAGGGCCTAGACGCTGCATTACTACGCTATATGACCTATGTACAAAGAGCGCTCTATAGGGTCGGAGGGCGGGTAGAGCGGTAGTAGCAGTCATGAGTATGGTATGTGAATATAGGAAGGGAAGTTGCCAACCCGGGGAAAAGCGCTTATGCCGGCCGTGCATAGACCCCCTCAAACATTTCCAATCCCGGTTAGGCACATTCGCGGACACTCTTTTCGGCTCGTGAACGCCTATATGAATAGAGACTTCTGTACGAGCAATTAGCATCTTCACGAGCTTGAAATTAGATACCAAACATGACTTACAACAGTGCTTGTAGTTTGCCCATGCCTTGTTCGCCAAGATGCAGGTTGGCTCGCGCGTCTGTGACGGAGAACAATAACATTTTCGACCACAGCCGCTAATATAGCAATCGCGATTTGGTAAGTGGCATATCGCGGTATCGGAGGCGCAGTATTTTCCATCTACAAGGTGTAACCAGAATAAAGTGCTGGTTAGGACTTGGAGGAGTTTCATATCTGTTATCTTTGGGAGGGCTTAAGGTCTTAAGGAGTGAGTTCGGGGTGGTGTTTCTCGCTGTTGAAGGGTCCGAGAAGATGGAACGGGAGAGAAACATTTATAGCTTGGAATACGAGGCTGCTACTAGCAATTCACATTATTGTCCCATTCCTAATTCACGCTGTGCATTCACCTTCTTGGTGTCGCATGTACTGTACTAACAGAAGCCCGGCAGTTGGAGACGGGGGGCATAGGGCATGGGTTAGCGGCGGCGCGGCGAGAGAGCTCAACTACAAATTCTACAATACACCACAAAAACGTTTGCTAGGGTGCGATTGTCTTTTGCTTAAATAAAGCTTGCGGGTTTGAGGCATTCTAGATGCTACTAGAATCTCGCCGCCTAACTCGCAGTTCGCCCTTGTTTGGGAATCGGCAGAAGGGACAAAGAACACGTCTTTAAACCCACAAAGAAATACGCGATAACATTTTTCCTGCTAAAATGTGCTCAATGCAAGCAAAGCTCCTGCCCGCTATCGCACGGCATAAGGAAATTTAATCGCAGAATGATTGTGTAGAGGCGCGAAAGAGAGTCTCGCTGTATTTGCCGAGATACAAATACAAATCGCAGCAAGCGGATAGTGCACAAGAAGTTGTTGCGGCAGATGAGAATAGGTAGCCTCGTTAAGACATGGCGCAACCAAACGAACTCAGATTTCTTACCGGTCAGGAATGTGTTGAGACAACCGGCAGTTAGAGAGCGGAGTTTGATGAAGATGGCTTGCATACCCCAAAGGATGGAACTCTTCTGAGATGTCACATTCAGTGGCATCGTCACTGAATGCATATCTGGATTCTGTCGTTGATGGGCGTGCTTTTGAGACGGCTTTTCGCTCGGAATTGCGCTAGGACTCCATGCCTCGACAGTTCGAGGCACTGGAGCAAGACTGCAAGGTTTGCGACGGAGCCTGTGTGATTTGCGAGGTACCAGCACGTACCAATGGGCAAACCCGCGAGGAGATGTGTGTATGGGCTCACCACGCACAAGATCTCGAAGTTAACGCACCGGATGACATGCTACGAAAATGGATTGCGCATATTCGATTCGCCAGCTGGGACTCCTAGTGCCTTGATGGGAATGGGGACGTGTGCGAGCTGACAGCTAAGAGCTTTCCCAGTGAGGTGACAATGTAGCGATCTCTAACCAAGCCGATCATTCTTCGAGAGCATTTCGTAGATTCTGGTGAATGGTTGATGTTGAGATACGGCAGAATCCTACGTTCCATCTTCGACGGCCTAAGCGTAAATGTTCGCTATCACGGAGACCCGCAAGCACAGACGGTAGAGGTGTCCGAGATCGCTGCACTTTGCGACTCAGGAATGAGTCAAAGTGTGCTGAAGAAACCTCTTAATCTGCTCAATCTGCCAGACATTACTGGCGCTGCTGTGCTAGGCTTCCTGAGAATAGACAGATTTCGCCTGCTGGACTCGATCGTGGAGAGGTGTAAGTCTAGGATTTGTAGCGAGGGAATTGCGATGTCACCGTTCGACGTAGCGAGCTCTAGAAGTTTCAACTTACTCGCCTGGCCAGGAGTATTCTCTGGAGCGCATGTGGACAGCAACGGGGCGACCGTGGCTTCGTCCACACCCATCATGTTCCCCTCAGCAGACCGCAAGACGGGGTGAATTCTTCTCTTTCGTCATAACCAATCCATGCGTACGGCAAACTTCGCGATTACCCTTGCTGGCAGTAGTGTCTACGCCATGTACATCCTTGGTAGGCAAGAATGTTTTTGGTTTCAGTGTAGTCGCGACCAGCATTGAGCGACCGTTCCCTGTCAGCAGAACGGTCCTACCAAGGCCCTGACCTTGCGCAGGCCACGCGAGCATACAGTAGTTTGCCGCATGACAGCTTGTGACAGATGGCGAAACATCTTCGACATGTTATGATGAAGTGTTGTTAGCTGTAGTTAGCTGATTGGCACACGCAAGCTTCTAGAGAAGGATCGGCGTCTAAGCAAAAGCCAGGGGTATTTTTGGACTTGGACCAAGCCTTGTCTTCTACGGGCATTCGGGCACTAGGAGTAGGTGGCCTACTAGCCTACTAGTAGGGCAGCTCGCTATTCCTCGGACTGTGTAGTATGTGAGAAATCTGACTGCAGCGCCGGCAGCGTTTTTACTAGTCTTTTTGACAAGTACTAAGCTGAAACTCGTCAATCAGGACCGGGGTTTGAGGTCGGTTGACATCCCGGTAAAGCTGGCCGGGCTAGCTACACGACATTTGGTTCACGATACGATACTCGGTAAGGCTCTTTGAAGGGTGGTAGGCGAGGTTGACGAAATGCTTTCAGAAGAGATTCAATCCCGGAAGGTCAGTCCCTGATGAGAAGGTTGTGCCAAAGAGCAGAGTTGCAGTGGCACTCTGGCTTCCTACTGAACAAGCTCCATGTGCGACTCAGACACGTGCATAAGCAAGGAAGCGAGCGGCTGAGGCAGGGTTGGTGGGTTGAGTATGATGGCGATCGCCAGGTACGTGGCGAGGCGAGGCGCTAACCCGATCCTCTCTACAACAACAGTTACTTGTAGTTTCAGCAGCACAAACGAAGCGCGGAAAGCGACCTCTTTCTACGCAGCTCAATAAATAATAATAATGCCAAAGTCGGGCCTGGTGGCGCGAGCTATCAGAGCGGAGAAGGAATCACGTGCTGCCAACGCAATGGGTGCATTTCGCCGTGAATAATCATGATCCTGGGACCTGGGTACAATGGGAGCGAAGATACGGCTGATGATGTGAGCGTCTGTTCTGTTGTTCCTGGCGGGCATTTTGCGGTCGTGTTGTCGCTGTCGCTGTCGCCGTCGCCGTCGCCGTCGCCGTCGTGGACTCGTGGTCGCTAGCCAGGGCCCTGATGACTGCCTAGTACGCATCGTCCTCATCATCGCCTGCGTTGATCCTTCATCCTGGTGAGAGCAGGCCTAATAATATCAGGGTGCCTGTATCTACCGCTTATCTTCCCTCGCGCCTCCAAGCCTGTTTCTCGTCTTGCACTTTTCTCTTCATCATCAATAATATAATAATTAATTGCGCAACTGTGGTACATACACTCCGTTTGCTTCGTCGGTTACACAACCGCCTCCACTGTGCGATTGCGGCACAGTGGCTTGGGACAACCTGCATTCGTCCACGGCTCACCTTCTACAAGGAGCTCCTCTCATCTGCAACGCATATCAAACCCAGCATGCACCCTGCCGTCCACTCCCCATCTCTCGGAACTTCTCCATGCATTTCTCCGCCACAACAAGCAGCTCACTTTCGAAGCCCTTCACCGCCGAGGCCTTCATCTACTGATGAGCGCACTTCAACACCTTTCTCTCACCAACACTCTGACACACCACCTTCCAACCCGAAACCAAACATGCTCACGCCCGAGGAGTATGAAGCGCTGCCACCATCAATTCAGTGAGTACCTTCCATCACACCTTGTCATGTCTTCATCCTGATCCACTTTGTCACGTTTCTGGTTTCACCAACGCCGTTCGAGCACTTCTATAAGTGGAAAATGAAGACAATGTCCATCCTCCAGGGTTGGACACGTGAGCTCCACCAGCCTGACTTACTTGAAACCGCCGTCCTCACGACACTCCTCCTCCCCACTCACATGACGGCCCCCATGAGATGTCAATGTCTCTGCCTGAGTGCTAATATGTGCATGCAGGAAGAAGTACTTCTCGTCCGTAGAGCGCCTACGCATTGCACAACAGGCCGCCTCTCAAAAACGCAAGAAGCAGAACACCAGGGACCAACCATGGCCATCGCCTAAGCCATCCTTAGACTCAGGCAGGCCAAAGACCACGCACTCATTCCGGCCATCACCTTCCTTGTCGCAGCTTTCAAGATTCAAGAAATCCAGTCAATCTCGATCGGAAGCGGACGTAGATGAAAGTCAGGCGTTGTGGTTCCTTGCCCTGCCTGATAAATTAAAGCGATCCAACTTTACTCCAGAGGAGCTAACACTGCTCACCGAGAGTTCAGAGCGAGCACTGGGTATATCCCTCACATCAGAGGACAGTGCTTCAAGAAGGACGACCCTGGATCGGAATGGGAGCATAGGCTCACATCATTATCAATCATCAGTTTCCGAGGAGTTCGAGGACTTTGAGAAGCACTGGTACGGGATGGATTCGGAATCGATAATGAGCTCCGAACCGGGAGCTCACGAGTTGGAGATTCTGAAGTTGTATGCTCGACAACGACAAGGTTCGGAGAGCACGACATACAGTTCGATTGTGCCAGAGGCCGTGGAGCCGCGACCCGAATCACGACGCAAGTCTTTCACACGCAAACGCGCAATCTCACTGGCCCCGATACCTCTACCGCCACCTACTCTACTGCCAGCCGTACCACCTCTACCATCACCCAGCACCTTGCGTTCCATGGAGCATGTGCGTTCGCCGCTTCCTCTTCCATCACCCGTTGACTCCGCCACAGAGACAAAGTACTATAAGGACACTTCCGCCCGTTCCAAGTTGCGTGAGTATCTGGCTTCACCTGAGAAATTCGACGAAGTACTGGAATTTGGCTTTCGTCCCGATCGCAGAAAACGAGCAACCTCTATGGATGAATACGAAGACGATCTCAACGAGGATCTGGAGGAGCTATCGATTGCCAACAGCAAGGATGACGAAGATATGTCGTCGACAATGTCTCCGAGAACACCTGCTGGTTCTGAAGCTAACTTTGGTGGCCACACAACACACTCCTCACTCGACTCTGGCAAAGTCTTGCCGCCCTCGCACAAAGTTATGGTTCGTAGTCTATCGCCTGAATTGAGTGGTCGGGAGATGACCTTACGCATGACTCTAACCAAACCGGAACTTCGAGCACCAGAAGCCGAACTGTATTCGTTCCAGCGAAGAGAAGTGTCCGGCGTGGATTTGGAGACCAGAGACCCTCTTGCACTCGGTGCACTCCCTGTATGTGAGGATCACTCAGGCGCGCAAGGGGCGTTTGCAGTCCAGCGTACTTCCAAGGGTGGTTTCAAGCGGGCTTGGAAGAGCTTTCGCGGGCGTTGATGAATTATCCACCACCAGCACTATCGGTGCTATCTCTTTTGTGTTTACATGGCGATTGCTGCATTTCATCTAAGCGTTCAGCAAGCATTGCGGTGGGCAGTATGATATCCAGGTGGGCCAAGGATGGCAAGGTTGCGTGACGGCCGCGCCATCATGAATCAAGATTGTAGATTAGCTGTATCACAACCAATGCTACGGCATGTTTACTTTCGTTGCGCGATTCAAGACACAAGACACACTCGCACGTCATGACAAGTAGCGAGGACGTCTAGACCTCAGCCTGACTTTTTGCGTGGCTGTAGAAACTCTGTTGTCTGTGCTGAAGCTCTCCGTCAAGCTCAAGAATCCAGCTTCTCGACGACAACTTCAAACTCCTAGCTACCACCTACCTTCAATCTCCACCTGCCCATTCTGGAGTCGCGAAACCTCGCAACTTGGCACTTTCACTCGTACATGCTGGCAGAGGTTCAAACCACGTATCGGAGCACACAAGATGGCCTCTGCACACGACCTCTCTGAGCTCGAGAAAGACCCAAGGCTGTTCTTATTCACTTCGCTGACGGCTGGCTCATCACACATTATCACTGCTACGTCTCGAATGGAAACTATATTAAAAGCGAACAAGATACCTTTCCAAGCGTTAGACACTGCGACCGACGAGAAGGCACGGAGATTATGGCAGCGAAGAGCAGGTGGTAGAAAGCTTCCGGGCTTGGTAAAGGATGGCTTCGTGATTGGAGTATGTGCGCCGGAATTGCCGTTGAGAGGCTCGTCGCTGACGTTGCATCTAGGATTTGACAGAGGTAGAAGAGTGGAATGAGTTTGGAGAACTCAAGGAGAACATCGGACCTGTTCCCGCCAGCAATGCTGCACCAGCAGGAGGACGTACTGGCGTGCAGACAGCGCCACCGCTTTCGCACAATGCATCACCGCGCGCGGCAAGCACGTCTAGTGCACCAGTGAACAAGAAGTCTGAGCCCTCATTCGACAAGTCAAAAGGTATTGCACTTCCAGGCGCGGCCGAGATTGCAGCACGCAATCGAGCTCAGTCCCCTAGGACCATGGAAGCGATCAATGCAGAAACGCATACATGCTCTCCAGAGGAAAAGAAGAGCAGCACAGAGGCGGTGAAGGATATTAAGAGCAGTCACCCAGCGGTAGATCACCTATCTGCGCCTGCATCGCGGATCCAGTCTGGAACAGTGACACCGGCACAAGTCGAAGAAGTGCCAAGCACGGAAGAGAAGCAAAAGCATCGAGGAAGTGAAATTCATGCTGCGGACGCGGAGGAAGTCAAGGAGATTGAGAAATCGAACTCGTTAGAAGAGGATCCGAAGGAAGATGAAGAGGCTACTGAGGCGGTCAAAGGCGTATCGGCTCTGAAGGTGGATGACGAGAAGGCGACACAAGAGCAGGCTGCGAAAGCGGCAGAGGATGCCAGCAAGACTGTTGCAGACTAGGTCACTAGGCTAGGTCATTGCTATGGCACATGGCATATCAGATGGAGCACACCGTGTGTTCAGTGTTCACCGCATGGTCTTGACATATGAAGGTGGGGCATGTTTCCAGGCCAGGAGCTTTGACTTGAGTTGGCCTAGCGTGATGATGTACAATGATTTACCAAGGCTTTGTGGAGTGAGCAGGCGCTAGCATCTAACTTATATATTACATCTCGGTCTTGCTCGCCTGAACGAATTGTGATACATTCGCGTATGTAATCGGTGAAGCAACGATTTAAGCTTTGATGACGTGCTGAACCCCTGCCCTGTTCATGTTCCTGCCTCGTTCGTCGAATCGTTCCCAGCCCAGCCCAGCCACCAAACTCTCGTGGCGCATGGGGAGAGCGACACTTCACTTCGAGTGAAATGCGGTCTTGCCAATTCGCCGTTCTGATGCGCATCAACACTTGAGTCGACATGTATTCTCAGAACGAACCGGCCTGACTCTACTCGTAACCGCGACCAACACCCGCAACCGAGACTCGATGCAGAAAGGACGATATCGCAGCAATCGTGCTGGCTTCCGCGGCGGTCGAGGAAAAGGCGGCAACGCGTTGAAAGGTCGTTTCGATAATGGCATCTGGTACTGCAACTGTACGCCTCGCATGCCCGCAGAACACTTCAAAGTGAAAAAGGAGGGCAAGAACAAGGATCGATGGTTCTATACGTGCCAGCAGCCGTCGGAAAGCCCTCAGCGCTGCGATTTTTTTCTCTGGAATGAGGATGCGGTACTCAGAGAGTCGGCTGCAGTGCTGAATAACAGTAGAAGCGAGCCAAGAGATCCACACGTCCAAGACGGCTGGACCGCGGGTCGGGACGCACAAGGAAAGATGGTCAACTTTAGGGAAACATCTCCTACGCCCACCACGATTCCATCATATCCTACGCTCCCACGTGCGAAAGGCGGCCTGAAGCGCGATGCTCTTGAAGCTCAGCTTGGCGACGAGGACGATGACGACGACGAATTTAACTTGAATGGCCAAGAGGAGGAAGAGATGTTCGAGGCAGCGGATAATATTTCCACCCTTGAAACACCACACAAGGCCCAGAAGACAGGCGTCTATGCTACGCCAGCCACAAGCGACGCGAAGAAGAGTTCACGAAAGCTGCCATGGTTGAAGGATCAACAAATGCCTGCGACTCCGATATCTGGGAAGAAAACGGTCGTCGATTTCTTCAACACCTCACCATCGAAGGTTGTGCCTAGTCGAGCTAAAGAAGTGGACGCTCAAACACCATCGGTACCTTCAGCGCTACCAACGGTTCCAGAGTCACCATCACCAACATCAAGATTTAAAAATGCTTTGCATAACCCAGCCGACTCGCAGAGCTCACTGACGAATGAGGTCCTACAAGAGCTGAGGACTGTCAAACTGCCGCCGGAAAAGCTCGAAAGTCTGCGAAGCATCTTGTCCAAGCACGACCTACGAACGCAGGGGGTCACGAAAGGGCGGGATATCTCACGCCTCGCACTCAAGGCTAAAGAGGCCAAGATTGTGGAGCTCGAGGCGCGGATCGCAAGTCTCCAGGCGGAGAAGGAAGTGGATCGAAGTATGATTGAGAGCATGAAATGGAGGACCGAGAATCAGGGCCAGAATGAGGACGAGGAGACGGATGATGATGAGCTGTGAGGTCGCGGTGTTTTCTGCTTTTGCGTTTCGGATGAGCGTTCGTGATACCCATTTGAGATAGTTCAGCTTTACACCTTGTGTGAGTTCAATGAATTCTTGTGCTAAAGCGAGGAAGTACATGTTGACTATCTTGTCTCCAGACCTTTACGCACTCCTCTATGCCTGCTCAGAGCCCATGATGATACCGATTCTGAGAACAGCGACTGAAGCTTTCACATTGCTGGTCAACCGAGCAACTCAAGAGGTCGACACAGCTCAAAGCCATCGTCGGAAGCAGCCATCTCCGTACCCTTTAGGAATCGATCGCAACGCGCCTACTCCTTGAGAATCCTCGGATCCAACCCATATATCCTCTCGATCAAAGGGTGAATCTGTGGCAGAGGTCGCGGTCGGAAGAGTTTCTCCTTCTCCCGCTCCATAAGAGTATACTCCTGTCTCCTCCGCACACGGCCCATGCATGAAGCCACGCTCATCCAGTATTCATGAATAGCATAATTCCATTCCGGGCCCAAATCCTCTGCACAATGCCTATCCTCGTCATCATGCATCAGCGGCATAGAAATATCTCTTCCACGCACTTCGAAGACGAAGTTACGATCCTCTTCGAAAAGAAGGTATTTGATGTATTTGCGGTAGGGTGACCAGTCGCATCCTTGAAGGTCTTCAATCAATTCCTCAGCTTCGGCATTGGGATTGAGCATGATCTCGCGAGCATAGGCTGTTTCATTGTTTGCTTTCCAGAACTTGCGAAGAGCGCGGTCCCAGGCTTCTCCTTGGAGGGCTTTTGCTAGTCGCCATTCCGGTTCGTCGTCCGCGTGCAGGGAGACGTTGTACTGTGCCGTTCGACCACCGTCTTTGGGGTTTGGACGGAATTCACGAACTATGAATTCATCATCCAGTCCTCCTTGTTCCTCTTCCGCTTCTGGAGAGGCTGCTACATCCCCCTGTTCGTCGGCATCCGAGTCTGGCCATAATTCCATCCCCGGAGGTACTTCGATCCCTATGCATGGGAATGCCGCGCGATTTGCTGCGATCTCCTCGTGTTTCAATACCGCTTTAGCACCATGGAAGGAACCAGTCTGGTCCTAGAAAGTGGAACGCATCCTGTAGTATCAAATCGCATGTAGTCAGTATTCAGTATTCTTCAAGTTCCATATTCTCGAGCTCTTGTGCTTACCAGGTTGGTTGACGTGAATTCTCGTCGTTCCTCTGCATCTCGAATTGTTTGTTGACAAAATCCTTCTGTGCAGTCGGAGTCTCGCGGTGAGAGTAGAATGTAATCGGGGTTGAGCTTCCACCGTTTGGGATGGTCGACGAAATCGTGATGGAATCTGATGTATACCTCTCCTCAGGTGAAGGTTTCTGTCCAGGCACTGGAGTACCCGGCCGTTCCAGTCTGGAAACAGGCGGTATGCTGGCCTTGGCTTTCGGCGACGTATTGTCTACATCCATTCGGTCACCTGAGGCTGATTTGGGAGACCCAACCGCCTTCCACTTTCCATCGTCCTTGGTGCTAAGTTGAACACCCTCAGAGCTCTTGCGCGGAGACTTGCGGCTTCCTGGCGAGGCCTCTGCACCTGGTCCAGGAGGATTGCGTACCTTAGCAAGATAGTACTCGGGAGGCTTTGGCGAGCCATCTGCAGTGTCCTCCACAGAACGTGTGATAGACGCGCGTCGCTTTCTGCTGGGCGTCGTTTTCAGTTTCGCGGCGTTTGAGCCATCAAGCTGCCATGGATCAACCTCCTCGCGATCATTTAGTGCGGTCGATCGAGGCTGAAAAGCATCACTCGTAGCCTCAAGCGGCTTAGGGAGACTTTTGCGATCCGGCGACTCTCCAAATCCAGAAGTCTTCGTTCTTCGACTTACTCGGGACCCATCGATAACTAATCGACCTGGTCTGGTCGGATCTTCTGCATCGGGATTGCCTGCTTCGATGAGATGAGCCAGGCGATCAAGTTGAGGCTGCAGCTCTGCAGCTACCGCATCCAGCGATGCCTTTGATAATTGTCCGATGAAGTCTCGCACATTGCAGTAGATGTCATGGGCCAGGTCGTAGTGGCCGAGATCATCCTATGATATTGCTTGCCTGTACATTTGCCTCACACGATCGATCTGTGTTTGGTTCACGCCTTCCTGTACAAGATTGGGGCCGGAAGGTGGCAGCGATGCTATCTCTCTGGCTCGGGGCCGGGGCGAGGGTGGCGGCGATGGAGGGCGTGGAGGAGATGTCTCCGATGGTCTGGAACGCTGGAGAAGCGGATGTCTGGGACCTGTTGGGCTAGCATACCGGTATGCCATTGAGGCATCTTGGCGAAATGCATCAGGAAGTGGAGCTTCGGAAGTGTGAAGGTCGACGTTGCTATCATCCTCCTGCGATGCAGGTGCTTGCGTGGCTGGCATTGAATCGGTGTTATCACCTAGCCGCTGCTGTGTATGCTTGTCCATGATGCTATTGTAAGTTGCTGTTGTGTGGTACGCGGTCAGGGCTGCAAGGAAGAAGATACATATCACCATGAGCAAAGCAATATGCATAGAGCAGGTGCAATGGAGCAAGTTCGCCTTTGGCCAGCTTACGAGGAATCTGCGGCCATTGAAAGCGATGAAACTGTGAAGGAGTGCCGCCTTGAGTAGCAATGTGCTCGCCCAGCGTTCGGTAGTCCACACTGCAACAATGTCTGCGGCGTACTGACCACCACTCGAACTGTATAGCGGAGTTATTACATCGCGACGGATTTCCGAATGTTGGCCAGACGGTGTATGCTCTTGTCACGCAACCCGAGAACCAAATACGCGGCTGCATTATGTAGAAGACGGCTCGAAAGCTGCCAAGCCGATGAATTCTGCTTTTCAACCAGTCTACCATAGCTCCATCGCTAATATCCCAGCAAACCTCTTTTCCTCACGTTATCTTGTCAACCCATCTATCGAAAGCTCCCTTGCCTTGGTATGAAGCTTCCTCGCGTTCCCACTCCCTTCTCTCCGAGCTCCTACGAGCATTATAAGCACGAACGAATTTCCAAGCCTCTGCATCAGCAAGGTTCCACGATTCGATGACTTCCTTAATCTGGACAGCGGGCTTCGCGCCACCTTTCTCGCCATCGCGTAATGCAATGAGAGCTTTGGCGTAAAGGTCCTTTTCCCTTGCCAAATCTTCTTCTGTAGGTACTGGACCGTCTCCATATTCAGGCTTCGGAGCTGGTGGTCGCCTTTCAGGTCCTGGTACTGGCGTCTCACTCTTGCCGGAGGGCATCGGCTCGCGTGGTATTTTGAACGGAAAAATCCAATCAAGTTCTTCTTGATCCTTCTCGCTCTCTGCCTTTGGTGGATCCTCTGCTGTCAGCCACAAGGATCTGGTGCTGCCGTACACAGATGCCACTGCTTCCTTGATTGTGGGTAATCTGGCAAATGAAGAGAGACCATTCCCAAGCATTTCTTTGGTAGCGGCCTGAATCCAAATATCTCTGTCCGTCTCTCTTCGAATGAATCTCAGATCGATGTCGGCTTTTTGCTTTACAAGACTGGTGATAGTGTACGGATGTGGCACACTGGCAATCGTGAATATCCTGCTGTCGTTCCTGAACACCTTTTGTGCAGCAATCGGAATCTTGTTGCTAACGCAAGGCTTGCACTTCGGCCTGTTCGGAGGACAGGACGAAGGAAGAGGTGTGTTGGAGCACTGGGAGAGGTTTCGCGCAAGGTCAATGGCAGGCTCAATGAGGACAGTAGTGTGTTCAGGAAGAGGCTTCAGCACAACAATGCCCTTGGGAAATTGATTTTGCCAAGTAGTGTGTAGATGGCTGTTGATCAGATCCGGTAGCTGTTGCAAAGCATCAGGAACAGTGCTGAGATCTGAAAGCTTCTCTCCTATCGGCTTATAGGCAGGAGATTTGAGCACGGCATCGCTGTAGAATGCAATGCCTTCTGCCTTAGCCTCCACTGTGACCGTGCCTGGCGACAATGCTTCGTCAAGGAACTTCACGCGCTTGATCGCGGGCGACGAAATCGCTTCCTTGAGAGCAGCATCGATGTGGCTTGCGGATCCTATGAAGAGCGCATTGCTCAAGTTCTCGAAACGAGACAGTGCTGGATACTCGCCTCTGCGCAGAAACGACAATGTCGGATCGTCGTATGTAGCCATTGGAACAGCCATGAAGTTGGCGAGAATGCCACCCTTCATATTAGCCCACGCGAGCCACCGCATAAGCTCATGCTCGAAACCCTTCTCCAGCGTCAGTCCCTGGACCGCGCGATATAGCGGATTGTGCATCGCCTCGCTCTTGCTCAACACGACGGGTCTGAAGCCAGCAGCCCACCAGGCTCGACGCCATATCTGCAGCAGCTCTTGCTCGGCCTTCCTGCTCTTCTGGTCTTTCCTCCTTGAACTGGCATCGTAGTATGTGTATATGGGCGGTCTTTCGGCGAGAGGAGGCAGCACGGCTCGTGATTCATCGTAGACCGTATCGCTGCTAAACGGGTTCTTCCATTTCCAGTCGCTGTACCAGCTAACGTGTCCGCTGCTGCTGTTCGCTTGCTCAGGCGGCGGTTTGTGGGCTGGTGTTCGAAAGCCGGGCAGCCGATCGACGACATTTTGAGCTCCTTCTACCACCTGATGCACGCCGTCTTCGAGTTTCGGCCCAAATGGCACCTTCTCTAGGTATGGATCATATGCATCCGTGCTCGACTTGCCCAGGAAGACGATACAGAATAGCAGTATTGCGGTAAGCGTAGCGACAATCTGTAGGCGTCGTGGCAGGATCGAGCACGGATTTAATCGTGGTGGCATGTTGTCTTATGTTCTATGAAGCAACAGGCACGCAGCCAAACGCTGGGCCAGCCGGCAGCAGATCTGACATATGTAAGATGCTTCTTGGGGTAGCGAACAATACGCTGTGCGAAGCGAAGAAGCGCTGGCGATGGTGAGAGTGGATATTAAGTCAGCAACAGTATTCTCCTGCAAGGCTATATCAATACCTAACCTTATGCACCAAAGACGCACATGCAGGGCGCCAACCTTTGAAGAACCCTGACCTGGCGGAGACAGGTCCGTTTCTTTGCCTGTCTTCTTGCTCATCATCAACACTCTCCATCTAACCTGATATCCTCTGTCACGATTTTACGGCGTGAGGCATCCATCTCTCGCTGGACTCCGACGCATGCATCACATCACAGCATTCGTCACATGTGCAAAATGACAGGAAGAGCTCATGGATGTTATGCAGGAGTGTCGGCAGCGTGCATCGTCTTGAAAAAGTGACCGGCAACCTGGTCGAAGATCGTGCACTGGTTACTTTACCAGACATTTACCAGGCCTGACTCTACTCCGGTTCTGGAAATCGAGCATCTCCGGACGAACTTCAACAACACATCGTCTCCTCAAGTCATACGCACTGACAGGCTCCTCTGTATCTGCTCCATCAACCCTGTGCGACTTTGTGTCCGAGCGTCCAGGTCAAAGCCAGGACCCATGGCTTCATCGACATCGTCGGCTGAAACGACGAAGAAGGCTGGAAGTCCAGAAGCATACGACTCTTTACGTCGCAGAAATGGAGCCGCGGAGATTTTGCAAAGTTATGAGAAATTGAGCTGGCATGCCTTCAAGCGATGTGAAGTGTGTTGCTTGGTTGCTTCTGAAGTACTTTCTGCGGCTAACATCTTTCCTAGACAATAACACAAACTCGAATGCATTTCCAAAGCGTCGTTGCTGGCTTCACAACCGAAGACGAAGAGAAAAGCATTCATTGGAAAGAAGATTTCACGCCACACCCAGGACACGAAACGAAATCGAGTCGCAAGGGCAAGGAACGGGCAAGTTTAGGTGGCGCTGCTGCCGATTCAAGCTCGAAAGCCGCCTCGAGTAGTCGAAGTCGGGAGAAAAAAGACAGATCTTCACTCGGCGAGGGCAGCAAGAGTCCTCGAGTGGCCTCCAAGGAGAGTTAGTCTACGAAACCTGGCGACATATCTCGAGGTACGAGTGGTAGGGCGTGACACGAGAAATGAAAATCAACGACGACGAGTTGATTTTTTAACGAATATGCTTTTCTGCATGTATAGCTCTAGCATCCATACCAAGATTCCCAAAGCTCTGATTCGTTTGATGCATGTAGTAGTAGTGGCAGAGAGATACCTGATTAATGAATCAAGCGGTCTGCGTTTTTATCATGGAGCCTTCCCTTCGCAAGATGCATGGCTGACAGCAATGTCGATAGTGATTAAGTATGCTGGTGGTTGTATGGGGCAGTAGCGGGCTGCGCAAGCCTTCTCGTCGCAAGATGGCTGACAGCAATGTCATGTCGATGATGGATTAAGTATGCTGGTATTATGCTCCAAGAATGTCGTAATGCGCGCCAAAGGATGGATGCTCGTCGTGATGGAGGCTGAGAATAGCCTTGATGATATGCTGTGAAGAATCTTTCACTTAGTCGAGAGACTGCCAGAGTCCTTGCTCCTCGAATGCCGAGTCGAGGTCTTCTGGCGACTTGCCAACAGCCTGTTGGAACATCTCGAAGGCAGAGGTCATGTCGTCCTTACCAACACCACCATTGATGCGGACCTCCTCGTGAGCAGCTGTCAGGGCACCAAGGGCGTCGACAGATGCCTGAGTCGGACTCGGTGGACCCGTGGTGTAGGTGAGTGACAATGGCAAATCGTCGAGCACTGAGGAGGCTTGGGAAGAACCATCAGACATGAAGAATGGATCGAGCGAGTCAACAGCCGGGTAGCCGAAGAACTCGTCTTCGAAGAAGGACGAGTCGCTTGGCAGATAGTTGGCGTCATCTTGCTCGTTCTCTGGAGCGTTGACTTGGAGAGACTCATCGAGATCGATCGGCATGGTCGGCATTGGGAGATCATCGCTTTGCATGATGTCTTCGAAATCATTGACGCTCTGGTCGAGGATGTCGTTGCCCTCACCAGCGTTTGGGAAGGCCCAAGCAGGAGCAGGATCTGCAGACGGTGATGGGCTCCATGTCACGCCAAACTGGGCTGCGATAGCGTCAAGGTCGTTGGCGTTGGCGTCAACCTGGTCGTCTCGCTCAATCGACTCAACAGGAACGTCTTCGGGACGAAGTGCTTCTGTACCATGGTACACACGAGCCGCATTGCGACCAAGGCGATCAATCACAGCGTCGATGTCGTCGGCCTGAATCCTGGAAGAGAACTCTTCACGATCGATGACCTCGTTGCCAAAGAGGACGCCTCCACCCAAGTTGGGATCTTGATAGAAGTCGGTCATGGTCATGAGCTGGGCGGCATTGATGCCTGGGAGTGGCTTCTGACACTGAGAACCATCGGAGGTGTCGGAGTCATCATCTTCTTCCTTCTTGACGCGGCGCTTACCCTTCTCAGCCTTCAACTTGCGAGAGCGGCCTTTGCCTCGAGTCTCGTCCTCGTCCCTGTCTAAGTCAGCTAAAGAACGCCAGATTAGGGACTTGGAAGAGCTCACCAGTTTTCTGAGACAGTCAGATTGTGGTATGGACCGTTCTTAATGTGAACGGAGCGCACATGCCGCCTGAGGTACCAGGCAAACTTCCACTTTTTTTCGGCGTCTGCGCCGGTACAGAAGCTGCAGCGGTCCTCGCATCGTTCAATGACCAACGTGCCCGAGGTTTCCCATTTGTGATGGTGGCCGATCTTGGTGCAACCCATTTTGTCTTAGATTTGATCTGCGGTTCTGGTCGTTCGAATTGTTTTGTTGCTTAGTGGACTCGGAGCACGTCTACCGTCTGGTAATGCTGTATGAGCGGTGCCGATAGCGCTCTGTTCGTGGTGTCGGGTACTGCTCCAATGTGATTGATGTTGAGTGGAAGTGTTGGCAAGAAAGAAGATCAACCAGAGTGTGTCTAGTGATGGATGCAGCCGCTCGCAGCCTCTGCGCGAAGTGAGTTGCTTGTGAGAATGGTCAGCGACGGCTATCCTGTGCGCTCCGCGCCTGTAAGTCTTACAAGTTTGTATGGGTTGAAAACAGCGCCGGCGCCGTTGATGTGCTTCCAGAGTTGTTGAAGTTGTACAGAAGGAGATTGACAAAGTCGAAAAGCGAGGAAGAGTGTTGTTGAAGGTTGAGGAAGAAGAGAGAAATGAGGAGAGGAAGAAAGAGATTTTCCATCCAGTTCTAACAATAGCGAGCTATGTTCACCTCGACAATAGGAATGGCAGGAGCGGACAGAGGTGCGGTCAGAAACGTTTGACAGTCAATGACAGCCAGGGCTTGCCGACTGTCATTTTGCCCATTTCGCAGCCTTCAATGGCGATTCCAGCATGAGCTGATAGCGCTGGCCGAGACGAACAACCTCCAATTTCCTAGACCAAAATCCAATGAGTGGTTGTCGAATGGCTCGCATTGAGAAGAGATGCGGTGGAGGTGTTGCGAGCTTTTCTCACGCCAAGAATTTCCCGTGATTGATGGCAGATCATCGGCACCAGCAGTTGTCATTGTGCACAGGCCTCCCAAAGAAGGCGCAGCTCTGGGGTAATGCAGATCTTTGGCGTTTCCTAAGGTGTCTGTCTGTATTCTGGCCAATGAGCCAACGATCTTAGTAAGTCTTCACCTCACCGCTCACGTCTAGAAAGTTCATTCTGCAGCACAATAGCATGCGCGACTACGTGGCTCCGAGACAAAGCACAGGCCCGGAGAAGCTGCCGTTGAGCACGAATTCGGAGGGAGAATGTCGAAGACCTCCCTCGTCACCCATGATCTGCGCAGGTCTGTCCCTTGGATCGTTTCCAAGTGATGGCGGTACTCACACGTGCTGCCAGAAGAGCGACTGTACCACTACGTCTCAATCATCACGATCAAATCGGCCGTTGGATGTGGTCTTGCGCGAATGGACCTCTCAGGTCCGGACGTGTGCAGTCGGCCGAAAGGGGACACTGAGTCACGCTGTTCAAATCAGTATCTGTTAAAACTCCTTATTTATGGAACTTTCGACGTATCTAGAGCTCTCAAAGGTCCCAAGAATTCGACTTTCCGTCTCTGTGCGCAGACGAACAGCTGACGCATCCAGTGCGGTTGGTAATGATGATGGTCATGGTCGCGATACGACAACACAGTCTAATCATTAATCTTGCGACGACAAGTCCAGTATCTATACAACCAATGCTCCAACATGGAGAACATGAGAGATCTATCTTCAGTTGGTGAAGGTGAAGGTGAAGCCGCCGCCGCCGCAGCAGCATCTAACGGTGACGTCCGCAGCGTGAAGTCTGAGATTTTGGCAGGCACGCAGGCGGTGCTCCGATTGGCCAATCGTGTACACCCGCTTCTTCAACCTCAGTCGGACGACAAGAGCATACCGAACCACCCTTTCGCAACCCATTCGTGCCTCTAAACCACCGAAACCATGCTGGCCGGTCGCATTGCAGCTCGGTCTGCCCGAGTGGCAGCTCCGCGATTCCAGGTCGCTGCCACGCGCTCGTTCGCACAGACCGCGGCAAAGCCTGCAGCAGCGGACTCCAAGCCTCCTGTCGAGCTCTTCGGCGTAGACGGTACCTATGCCAGCGCTCTGGTATGAATGCTCGCTGCAGACACATACACGTCGGATACCAGGAACTGACACAGCCACACAGTACACCGCCGCCGCCAAATCCAACTCCATTGATGCGGTCTCCAAAGCCATGGAGAGCCTCGGGCAGACATTCAAGAAGGACGCCAAGCTCCAGCAGGTCCTGACCTCGCCGACTCTCACAGTTTCCGACAAGAAGCAGATCGTCGCCGAGATCCAGAAGGCCATCAACGTGCAAGACAAGACCAACACTGTTCAGAACTTCCTCGAGACTCTTGCCGAGAACAACCGATTGGGAGTATTGGACGGTGTGACTGAGAAGTTTGCGCAGTTGATGAGTGCTGCACGCGGAGAGGTGGAGATGACTATTACCAGCGCTGCGCCATTGGACAACAAGATCGTGAAGCAGCTCGAGAACGCTGTGAGCAAGAGCAAGTACGTTGGTCAGGGCAAGAAATTGAAGGTTGTCTCCAAGGTATGTTGGAAGTCATCCTCTGTGATGGCACATGTACTAACACTCTACAGGTCCAGCCAGACATCCGAGGTGGTCTCGTTGTTGAGATCGGCGACCGAACCATTGACCTTTCTGTTTCGTCGAAGATGGCCAGGATGAACAAGCTCCTCCAAGAATCCCTGTAGATATGCTGCGATAGACGAGTGAGCGCCTTTAGAATTTGACAGCCAGAAACAGTTCCTTGTGTCATACTCGTCTCGATTCCATCGTAGTGAATGCGTATCTGCTCAGGCCTGACATAGCTAATCTGGCGCTAATCCTCCCCCACCTAGCTCTCATTATCCTGGAGAGCTACGGTTTGCACACGTCGCTGCTCAATAACAGCATTCTGGAGTCTTTACTGCTTCCCGAAGACCGATAGCGGTGATGCAGAAGGAGGCAAAGGGGCCTTCGCTTGCGGAGGTGAACAGAAGGTGCATGTGTGATAGATGGTGGAGAGGTTCCTTCTTATTTCGCAACGTGAAGAATGTGGATTCAAAGATGCTCATCCTGAAGTTCGGCCATGACGAATACACGCGGAAACAGGGCACAGAGTCCACAGTTGGTGAAGTTGACTGTCACAGCTTGTTGCATTGGATGTCTAGAGAGTGAGTGATGCCGCTAAATTCTGCAGGCGCCTCATCAATTGCAGACTGCATGAGCCAAATTTACAGCGCCGTCAAGCTCACGATCATTGCTAGCATCCATATTCACACAGGAATGCGCACTTTCCCAACCGAACTACGCCTCATGTACATCCCTGAGCACCACAACGCCAGTTTCCCGATAGCACAAAACTCAACACACGACCATCTACACCTTGACGTGCTGGCCGAGCTTGAGTGCAAGCTTGTGCAGCTCCTTATAGGCCTCATCCCACTCTCCCGCGTCCTCGTCCTTCTTTCCATCCTTCTTGCCTCCAGCGTTTGGTGTGAGCATGACCACACTTGTCGGTCTCTTCGTGCTTCCAGCTGCTCCAAGCTCCGCTCGCGATGGGACGTAGATGTAAGGAATGTTGTGATCCTCACATAAGACTGGGATGTGAGAGATGACGTCCATTGGAGAAATGTCTGCTGCCAAAATGACGATGCCGTTTGGTAATACGCCTGAGCCGAGTGATGCTGGAGTAGCTGGTGGAGATTTGCGGATAGATTTTACGCATTCTTTGACGCCGCGCTTGAGTGCCTTGTGCTTGGCGGCTTTCTTGACGCTTTTCAGGACCTGCGCGAACAAAAGTCAGACATGAACATCATGGATATGCAGGATGCAATCAGCAGCGTACCTTTTTCTGCGACTTGTCGTCCGCAAGTGGGTTTGCGAATGGCACAAGTGCAGCCACCGAGATTCCAGTTATAGCCTTCTTGTCTCCATCCTCATTCGCATCTTCCACCTTGACTAATGTCTGACCATCCACATCCATAACCGAATCAGCCTCCACAGGAGCCGGGAGGGATTCTCTCTTGTGAGCCTTTTCTTTCTTTGCCTTTTTTGGTGCGCTTTCAACCTCAGCATCCTCAGCCTTGCGCTTCTTATCCTTCTTCTCCTTCTTCGCGGCGATCTCAGCTTCGGTCTTCGCCATGGGTGCTGGTTATAGAGGTGTAGTTGTGTGGCTGCTGTGCAATGATATCCGGCTACGAAAAAAATGGATTTCATCGAAGCTCCAAATTCGGAGCCGGCCCAAAGCGTGCTAGCGGCTTTCGGGTCAGGGCAAGGGCGGTTGAACTCTCAGCTCAGCTGCCGTCACACACCTTCTCTGCACCACAACTAGGATGACGGTGTGCGTCGCATAGCCTACATGTAGTGTTCCTCTACGACGATCGTGCCATGGTGTATCTCGCTGATTCGTAAGTGCTATGCTTACGATTCGATCTGATGAACGAGTCTTCCCGTCCTGTCGCCAAATGACCTCGATACTCTTTTGGATATCTACCGCGCTGGTCGTTCTGTCGAACGCATGTTTTGGTGCATTTGCATTCGATCGAGACATCATTCACAATGTCACGGAAACATACGCCAGCAGAACATATTTCCACGTTGGCGGCCACTATGTGAACGCCACTCTACCAGGATTGAACACTACAGGACAGTATATGGTCGGTCAGATCTACGTTGAGAAGCTTCTTCCCCGAGCAATTACGAGACAATATCCAATCACCTTCATATCTGGCAACGGGCAGACGTCGACAAACTTCTTGAATACGCCTGACGGACGTGAAGGCTGGGCATCATATTTCCTGAGACATGGCTACATTGTATACCTTACGGATCAAAGCTCAAGAGGACGGTCTTTCTTCCTGCCAGGCGACGGTGGTCTTGCAGCTTTTTCAACGACGCAAGAAGAGTCCCTCTTCACCGCACCTGAGAAGCAGAGGCCTCTGCCCTATCCTCAAGCAGCTTCGCACACACAATGGCCTGGAGACGGTCTTGTCGGCGATCCTATCTTCGATGCTTTCTATGCGAGCCAGGTCCAGGCATTTTCGAACGGAACGCTGCAAGCAATGTACAATAATGTCTCTTACAATGCTCTTTTGGACAAGATCGGACCTAGTTTCGTTGTCACGCACTCGCAGTCTGGGCCGTATGGCTTCTCGCTTGCTGATGCCAGGCCTGCACTCGTGAAGGGTCTCATATCGTTGGAGCCACAGGGTCCGCCGATCGAGAATTGGAATGGACCGCCATTTGTAAGTTTTCCAAACATCGATTTCCTCCACTAGGCAATATGGTCATGTGCGGGTTATGTCTTGGATCGAATGTTGGATCGATGCGTTCGCTTTGACAGGCAAGCGGATCGTTTCCCGCTCGAAAGGCCTAATTCATCCAGGCAATGTCTTTGCATATTAGCTACGGCGGAGACACTATATGCGGATATCCAATTAATGTGTCCGACAGCAATCTGATTACAGCACTACTGGCGGCGCACGCTCATACGGTCTGACCTCACTACCAGTGCATTACGACCCTCCGGTCTCTAGTGCTGCGGAATTGAACATCGAAATGGTAGCAGCCCGGAACTCCAATTCTTCCAAATGCTACCGCCAAGTGGAACCAGCGCGGCAGCTCGTGAACATTGCCAAAGTGCCCAACCTCCTCGTAACAAGCGAGGCCGGATATCATGCTGTATACGATTACTGCACGGTTGACTGGGCAAGACAGGCTGGAGTCAAGGTTGACTATGTGCCTTTGGAAACGGTGGGTATTCATGGTAATGGCCATTTCATGTTTCTGGAGCAGAATAACCTGGAAATCGCCGCAAAGGTTGTCTCAACATGGCTTGAGAAGCTCGGCGTCTCAAACTCGACTTCGTAGACCTTGTCTGTAGATATTTACAGAATAGTGTGTCTGATGACTGTGGCCCGGAAGCACTCTCTCGCAATTTGCTCCTTTCCTCTCATTAGTAAGTCGACATTGGCACCACTCGTCTCGCTATCGATCCATCCGACGTCTTGCCATGCTACGTCGACCGTGTACGTAATGGTACTCCCTCATCCGCTCCCTCCAGGCTCATTTGGCGTGGGCGGTCCATCGTCGTGGCCGGAAGCGCCGTCCCAGTCACTTATTCTTAATGACAGTCGTCATTTTCCAGCTCTCAGTTCGCCAGATTATCTCGTGCGCATTGCTCGATGGCATTCCCTCAAAGCGCTGCCCTAATATCTTTTGCCCTTGTCTCGACGTAGAACCCAGGATCTGGTCTTCGCAAGTCTTTCATCTCCGTCTTGCTCAAAGGTGCGTCGACTTCTTGTACATCGACAAGCTCCTTCACTGCAAATATTTGTCCAGCGACATCTTTCGAGACTGGTTGGTATACAGTTGTCATACGCTTCTTGAGGCCGAGCGCGTGAAGGACTCCGGAGGTCTTTTTCGGCAGACCAATTGCTGAGCGCAGAAGTGTGATGCGGAAGTAAGCCATGTTTGTTGTTATTGTTTAGGCTCTCTTGTGCGATGAGGTAAGTGGGGAGTCGTGGTGATTGCTGCCAATAGTTTCTGTGGTGTGTAGTGATTGGAAGATTGAAGTTGCAAGTGAGATGTTCTCCGCAAGCTCCGCCTCCACGCGCGACTCGACCACGGAGTGCCTAGAATATATAGAACCACCAGATCTCTCGGAACTACACACGCTGTGCTGAGAGGAACAGCAACAGACACGATGAACGATGGCACGCTGGAAGATACGACGTCAAAGCTCGCAGAGCTGCTTAGGAATCCGGACGACCTAGACAAACTCCCATCACTGCGCAGCGAGTTCACGCGCAAGAAGGCAGCCATTGACGGCCAGCTCAAGCACGGTCTGAAGGAGCAACTCGAGATCACGCAGAATGGCATGGCCAGCATTAACGACGGCCACAAGATTGTTGCCCTGATCAAAGACGAGATGATGAAGATTGACAAGCTATGTGCGGAAGCGCAAGGCATGATCGAGGACTTTCCAGAGATCAACAAGATGAGCGTGATGCAGCGCAATTTTGCGGCTGTGGAGAGCATCAAGGCCAACATAAATACCTTTGGAGATCAATTGGCCGACCTGGAAGCTTTGCTGAAGGAAGACGACGAGGATCTCGAGGCCCAGCCCAACTTGTTAGCTGTGCATTCTGCTTTGAGTTCTTTGCGGGATGTCAGAGATCAGGCGATGGAGCAGGTCAAGGGAAGTGCGGATGGAGAATCGGGCCAGGAGCTCATTGAGAATCTTCCTCTCGAGTCCGGCGTCACACTGCGAGACTACTTCACCAAACTTGAAGATGTGATCGAATGGTTCGACGACCATGTGGGTCAGGCATGTATGAACTTGATTCAGCTCGTTCAGGCGGGTAACAATGGACTGGTCGTGCGTCTCGGGCTGGTGATCGAAGAAGAGGAGAAGAAAGATCGACAGACCAAGGCCCTGCAAGATGCTCAGCGAGAGTTCCAGCATGTTGCGCAGCGATTCAAGAGCATTAATGTTGGTCAACGAGAGCTGCGCGGCTACAAGAAGAAATTCTTGCAAGCGATTGAATACAACGCACAGCTGCAATTTGCACAAGTCAAAGAGTCATTTGATGGTGATCCGGAGAAGCTCGAGAAGTCGCTGAGGTGGTACTTCAACGATCTTAACACCGTCAAGCTCGGTATGCAGGACCTTTTGCCGAAGAAGTGGAAGATTTTCAAGACCTACGTCGATATATATCACAAAAAGATGCACGACTTTCTGGTCGAAAAGCTGGACGACAAGGATATTACCCCTGTACACATGCTCGCCATTCTCAACTGGGTAGAGAAGTACCACGGCAAGATGTCCAAGCTCGGCGTGAAACAAGAACAGCTGAAGCCGCACGTCCTTGATGAGCGCGAAAGTGAGATTGTCCGCGACTACCGCAATCTTATCACGAGAGCGGTCGAGGAATGGATGGATCGGATGGCCGCTATGGATCGAAAACAGTTCCTTTCCAGGGCGGAGGGCAGTCTGGACCAGGATTCCAACAACCAACTGCATACAAAAACACTCGGAGACATGTGGAGAATGCTGAGCGAACAGCTTTCAGTCGCAGAGGGTTCCCAGCGTCCTGACGTGGTAGAAGGTGTTGTAGATGCCATGATGCGCGCTCTAAAGGGCAGGCAGCAAATGTGGGAACGACTTATCGACGATGAATATCGTAAACTCGAGAACACGGCAGACCCAGCCACACTGGAAGGCATTAGCAGCATGCAGGAATGGTTCGTTGCCATCGCCAATGACCAAATCGCCATCATCGACGACGACCCAGACAACGGCACAGTCTCCTTCCTCTCCCGCTTCAGACAAGACTACGAACAGCTCGTCACACCCGCATACGTCGTCACCTCGAACGCCGAAATCGAAACGCTCACCAACGGCTACGTCGATCTCGCAACACACTGCATGTCCCTCTTCGCAGCAGTCATCTTCGCCACCGACATCAAACCCGTGCTCGTCGAATTCTTCACCAATTCCTGGTACAGCAAGAAAACCATGGCATCAATCACCACCACTTTCGAAGACTACCTCAAAGACTTTACCGACATTCTCCACCCAGCCCTGCAAAACATCTTCATCGAAGAACTCTCCGACGCCCTCCTGGTCAAATACCTCGAATGCGTCAAGAACAAAGGCGTCAAGTTCCGCCGTCAAGACCCATTCACCGAGAAGATCAAAGACGACGTCCTGACCGTCTTTAACTTTTTCGGCTCGTACGGCGACGCGTTCGATCTGATCAAGGATAAATGGCGAGCGGTCAATGCTTTTGGGAATCTTTTGTCGGCGGCCAAGGGTCAAGAGGTCGTGGACGCGTTTGTGGGCATGAAGCAGCAGTATTGGGACGTTCAGATCGGCTGGGTCGAGTCGGTGTTACGCGCGAGGGATGATTTTGATCGGAGTATGCTGAGTAATGTCAAGAGTGCGGCTGCTGGGTTGAATGTTGAGCGAGGACCGGAGACGGTCATGAGTAAGGTGAAGTAGAAGGGAGAGTGTGTGCGTGCGTGATGATTTTGGGAGCGAGGAGTTTTGGGGTTCGTGCGACTGGAGAAAATGGGAGGAGTGATACCCTTGGTTTGACAATGTAAAAATTATGTTTTGATTCAATGCCGGCCACATGCGGTGAGGAGGGAGATGGAGAAGGTCCGGTCCTTGTAGGAAGTATCCTCTATTATTAGAGAGGTCGTCTCCAGTGGTATTACTACTGCTATACACTTCACAAAATTCGTTCACAATGGCGCGCGCTCGCTCGCTTGCTCAAAAGCTTTTCAGTCATATCACTCATCACACAAAACCATGAGCACAGCTCTTCATATCAAAAGGGGTATGCACCGTTCACATCCACACACCCAAAATCCTGCTTGCTCAAGTGCAGCACGAAAGAGAAACTTCACGTCCGTCCCACCACAAATTCCCAAGAAGGTTCACAGCGGCATATTTCCAAGTCTACGCTGAATGGCTTGCTCGCGAATGCTTGTCTACTCGCAATCGCTCCAGAATGCTCTTTACAGCATCGCCTTTCCCTTGACCACTGTCCACCTCATCCACAAGCGATAAAGCCTTCTTCGTCAGCCCCCGCAGCACTCTCCTAGAGTACGAAAAGCTACCGCATCGCTCCATGTATGCCACGGCATATTTCTTGACTTCGTCATCTTGCGTCTTTTGCTTGAGGATGTTGATTAAAACCAGGTTTGAGGGATCGGACCGAATTGCATGGATAATGGGGAAGCTGAATTTGCCTTCGGTCAGATCTTCGCACAGTCCCTTGTTTTGCGTATAGATGGTGTCGCTGAGGTTCTTGTAGTCGTCCAAGATCTGGAAGAGGAGACCCATGGTGTTTACGAGTGGGACGTAATCTACAGGGTGTCTCGAGGAGGTCGGTGCGGCGTTGTGTATGGGAGACTCGGCGCACATCAACTTGATGGCAAGTCGGAATAGACCTCCAGTCTTGTTGCCTACCATTTCCAGGTAATCATCTTCCGTTGGACATGTCAAGGTGTCGCGCCAAAAGAGGTCCATACCTTGTCCCCGATGTAGATTCAGCAGTTCTTCAGTATATATTCGGATGACTTCGGGATTGTTCAGGGTAAGCAGTTCTTGCAGCGCGCAGAAGTAGACATAATTAGCGCTGTTAATGGTTTGCGCTGTTCCAAAGATGCTGTGCGCGACAGGTATACCTCGGCGCAGTTGACTGTTGTCCTCCACATCGTCAATCAATAGAGACGCTGTATGCAGCATAGCGACGACTCGCGTGATGAGCTGAAGTGAGGCATGCGGCACTTGCAGCCACTCATTAAAAGCGTTGATCATCTGTGACCGGATGTCCTTCCCCGGGTGCGATTCCAGGTATATAAATGGACCCTTGAGAATATTCTCCTTCTCTGTGTTCCAGGTCATGTTGTGGCCGTTGATCAGGTCTTGACCGATGGGCGGCGAGTTCTTGCGGTCGGCCATGGATGCGGGACTGTGTGCAAGTCGGTGGTGCTTGCCCTGTGCCATCCACTCGCGCTCGTCAAACTCGGCCAGACGACCAAGACTGCGATGTTTTCTAAGCGACTTTTTAGTGCTGCCGGGACTGGGCGTGTGCTCCGAGTTATGTGAGACGGCGTTGGTGCTAGAGGTGCGGGCGGGTATGGCAGCTGGGTTGATGGAGACGGGGGTGGAGGCGGAAGCGGAGGCGGAGGCGGTGGCGGAGGCGGAAGAGGTGTGGTAGGCGGTGGTAGTGGAGGTAGTGGGAGGAGATCTGATTGTCGCCGTCGTCGTCGATGTCGCTGCGGCCAAAGGTGCTGTGGAGTACATCTGCTCTACGAAACGGCTTGCGGGGGCTGGAAGTGCGCTGGGTGCCGCGGAGGGTCTCTTCGGGGTCAGCGGTGGATACAGCGAGTATTTGATGCGTGTAGGCTCGCTGCGCTCGTCGACATTGCTATTGGCAATAGCAGTGGCCGTGGCCGTGGGAGCTTCAGTAATAGCCTTCTCGGTAGAGAGCTGCACCTGCACCTGCATCGTTGCTTGCCAAGACAGGCCAGGCAGATTAGAAGATCACAGCACATGTGGAAAAATAGAAGAGACATTGCGCAGCCAAGGTCATGTCGATGAGACTGGCCATCGTTCACTTCAGAATCACCATCATGCAGCCTCTGATCAAGCGCCAATGGCATGCAGTGCGTCGTCACGCCGATCGGATTCCGCGCCAGTGCTACGCCAAACGTTGACATATCATACTGTATCGCAGCTAGTGGACGCCGTCGTCGCCGTCAAACTCGTTCCTGCGTAGGATCCCCGTCGCTAGTTCTATCATATTCTTCGCACACTCGACACCGCCTTTCTACCCAACATTCTTCCCTCAGTCTCTACAAAGCCTATGCCTGACCGGAAGAGCAGAACTTTCCCTCCTAAACGCCTTGCTATGCCGAATACTTGCACTCCTCGTCGCCAGCATAAGCGTACTTCGAGTACTTGCGAATCGCAGCGCCCTTGTAGTCGAAGACATATGGGATCAGACAGCATGCGAGGCCGCTGAAAGCCAACAACGTCGAGGCCCACTGGTCTCCGAGTTTGTGATACATCTGAATGCTGAAAAGGACGAACTCCGCGCCCTAGAAGGATCGCAAGAAAGTCTTTGCTGCAAGCGCACTTGCTACTTGAGATACAGTACATCCTCCGAAGTACTTGAACCCTATGTTCAAGAGCAGTTCGCAATATTCAAATATCCACGACCGAAATCATCGTGGGGTATACAGCCATTGTTGTCTCTCAGACATTTATGGTTCTACGTTTTGTCTCAAGTTAGAACGTAATCTATTGCGGATAATAATCTAGAGCTTACCGAAGTACAATGTACTGTTTGATGACCAGGTCCCATATATTCACAGGTCTGCGGTTTTGTATAGCATTCCTAAGGGCCTGTTCGGTTGCAGCTGTACTAGGCTGTGTAGCTAGCTATACTAAGGCCTATAGGTTCAACCGAACACGTGTAGCATAGATGCACCTATTATAGGTTAAACCGAATAAGATTAGCGATATAACCTTTACTTGTTAAGTATATATGCATTTTGAACCTACGGTTAGTAATAATAAGGGTATAGCGACCTATACCCGTATTTTTAGTATAGGCTTAGCGGTTTTCTAAGCTACACGGGTTTAGGTGTAGTTTAGCCGCCTATACTAGCATTATACCCTTATATAACCTATAATACGGCTCGGACCCGCGGAGGTCTCTTTATCGATAGTATCCTTAGCATCCTCTTTAATATGACTACTAGTAGTAGTATATTAGGTACGACCGACCCTCCGAATGTCGACTTTAGCCTAATAACGTATAGCTGTACTCGCTACCTACGTAGTAGCTACCGAATACTTCGACGAATACCTCGATAAAAGCGAGTACACGCATAGCGATAACGGCTATAATAAGACCGTTAAACTACTAGAAGATAAGCGTAGGCTCTATAAGAACTATAGGGTCGATAAAAGGACATTTTATGCCCTCTTAGATGCCTTAGTTAAGCGTAGATTCGGACTAACGAAATAGGTAACGGCTATAGAGAGATTAATATACTTCCTTATAGTTATTAGGCTATTAATAGGCTTCCGTTAGATAGACCTCGTATTTAAGAGGTCGAAGGACACGATTTATAAGTCCTTCTATACTGTCCTTACGGCCTTACTAGAGCTATATAATAATATGGTTAAAGAGCTAGATTATAATACTATTCCTTCGAAAATTTTAAGCGAGATAAACTAGCGAGGTACGGGCAAGTTTGTTGCGGCAGGTGTACGCCGCCTCCACGAGGCAGGAGTACACCGCCGCCTCTAGTAGATAGACATAGAGGTAGCTCTTATAGATAGACATTAATTACATATACTTATACATTAGCTCTTATTTAGTCTAGACGTACTAACTAGTAGTACTATAGGTTCGACCTTCTTCTCGATTAAAACAAGCGATCGATACGCTTTAAACGACCGAGATCTACCCCTCCTACCTATCTACCCGTTTCTACCTAAGGCACCCGGTTCTACCTAACTCCGCCCGGCCTACCCGGGTATAGTAAAAGAGCTCGTAACGAAACAAGGCCCTCTAAGAAGAAACTTCCGCATAGATATAACGGTAAAAGCTACTTAGTAGTACTACCCTAGTATCTAGTACTACTATATAGCCCCTCGTAGCTCGCGAGTACTTTCCCTTTTAGGCGGTCGGGTCGATCCGATACCGACCTTACCTCCTACCCGCATTAGCATACTCCTAGCTTCCTTTAGAGATTAGGACCGAAAGACGGAAGCTACTAACTACCGAGGTACTCCTTACCGGAAGCGGCTAACCGTAGACGTACTCCTTACCCCCGACTAACCCTAACGCTAACTTCTATACGTTACGTTACGGGTCTAGCCTTGTAAGAGGCGGACGATCGTTTACTATAGCGACGATCCCGGAACTCGACCTATATACCCTTAATTTAGTCTATAGCTTCGCCGAGTTCTTAAAGAACCCGTAGCACCTAAAGTCTATATACTATAAGCGAAGGGAATAGCTAAGCCGCTTAGTCTAAGTTATCGTTACGTAATTCCCTCCTCTAGCTAAATACGAGCCCGCGGTAGATAGCTAGGTACGCGGTATAAGTACTTTAGGATTCCCTCTAGAGTAGGTAGTTAATAAGTCGGCTATAATAGCGGTAGTAAGAATAGTCCTATTACACGATAAGGACTTCCTACCGATAGAGGAATAGATTCCTATTCTATAAGCGTTACTAGTTACTATAGCTATACTAGCTCTATAGGGATAAACTCCTATCCCACTAGCGTTGCTAGCTATAGAGGAATAGGTCCCTATTCCGCTAGCGCTATTAGCTGTCCTAATCCCCCTAATACTAGAGAACCGGCCTACGGAATCGGCATAGGTATAGTACTAGACTATCTAGCTAGCTAGCTCGCGGAGATTAAGCCTAACGCCCCTATCGCCTGCGGTACCGACCCCTCCTAGGGTAGATACACCGCTTAATCCTTTTCCGGAGTACACGCCGCTTAATCCTCTTTAGGAATAAGGATAGATAGTTTAGCTAGCTAGCTTATAGAAGCTAAGCCTATCGGAACCTTTACGAAGAGGTTTATCGCTACCTCCTCTACCGGAATCTCTATAGTAGACGCCTTCTTAGTTAGAAGTACGGCGTACCGAGTTAACTTACTAAGGCATCGCGCGGTTAAATCTTCGCCTAGCGACACCGGTAACGCCTCCTTAGTAATAGCGGATGCTACTATAAGTACCTATCCGGAGACAATATACTAACCTCTAGTTATAGTAGCTTCGTAGTATACGTATATAGTAGTTAAGGAAACGATATAATAAAGCCCTAATCTAGTACCTCTACGGCGTTAATTAAGTAGGAGTATAGGCAATAGAATTAGCTATAGAGAGCGAGGAAGCCCCTCGCGGCGTGTCCGAAATACTCGGTATAGAGGCACGTCGACTAGTAACTAATCGTCGAAATAATCGGCTAGTAGTTCTATAGGTATAGAATAAGCGTATAGAAGCCCCTATAAATAGTTAGTAGGAAGAAACACTAGTAGTAGGCTAGTATACCTTACCGATACCTTCCGGTAGTAGCTAGCCTAATCTAGCCGAGGAACTCGCCTAGCTATAATAGAATCTCTCTAACGATATTAGAGAGGTACTTTACAATTAAGTAGTAATATATCTAGAATAGTTAGAAGCCCTAAGGGCGGAGATAGACGATCTCCGCTAAAGTATCCCGTCGTTACGACCTACCGGTCGTTATCTAAACCTAGACGCTACGGTAGACGTAGCCTTAGACGTAGGTAGGGTAGAGAGACTCGTACGCGTAGGCCTAGTAGAGGTACTAAAACCTCGTCCTAGCCGACCTCGTTCCTAGGCGTCTAGGCCTCGTAGGGTCCCAGTATTTCCGAGAGGCGACGATAAAGCCGACGCTAGTAAATACGAGATCGTTAAGAGGGCTACTAACGATCGCCGCCTTACTCGTAGAGATCGCGAGAGGAACGATCGTACTAGAGAATATCGACGAGGAAGACGGTCCCCCTCCTAGCCTAGCGAATTATCCGGATCGGACGACTCTCGTAGCCCTTACGGTAGAAGACGTCGTAGCTACGATCGTAATCTATACCGTAGATATAGATATAGCCCTAGCCGCTTACCTTATAATAGTCTATACCGTATAGATAGGTAAGAGCGCTTCGACCTATCCGATATAGGCTTCTTCTTCCCTTCGGTAATAGACGTAGAATTATAAGGATAGGACGTTTTTACTTAAGGTAATAAAATAGTATACCGGTTAGTATAAATATTCTTAGATGCGGCTAGGGACTACGCGATAGTAAATAACGTAGTAATAATACGTACCTAGCTAGCTAAATGTTTACGAGGTATAGCTTAAACTTAGTTTATCTCGGAGCTTACTAATAACGACCGCCGTACGATCCGTAGTAGCTATAGGATAAATCGCTAGGAAAAGGCCCTACGAGATAAGTTTAGTATATCGATCGTAGAGGCTTAGGAGAAGCTTAACGATAAAGCTTTTACTCCGGAGGACGTATAGGCTAGACGCTCTCTATAAGACTTTATAATAAACTACGTACGATACGCTAGAGAAGTAGGACTAGATGTCGATCGGCATAGGCTAGGCCCTCTACTTATATAGGCTTAGCTACGCCTCGCTCTAGAATTCTAGAGGGACGTTTCTAAGCTATCGGACCGGACTACGATCGACTCGTTTACGCGACGAGTATAAGCGAAGTACGAAGCTTAGTATAGGGAATACCCTAAGCGTCGTAAGTATAGCGACCGTAGTAGCCGTAATAAGTATAGCGACCGTAGTAGCCGTAACGAGTATAGCGACCGTAGTAGCCGTAATAACTATACTAAGCGCCGTAAGTATAACGACCGTAGCGACTATAACGACCGGGGCCGAGTCGGGACCTAGAATCGCGACTATAATAGTCGTACCTATAGATTATACGACCGCTAGGGGCGATATAGTAAGTAGGAGTATAGGGATACTAATAAATATAAGTAGAATATAACGCTACCCTTCCGAAGCGTAGATTAGTATCGCTAAAAGAACGACCGTCCGCTAAGAGAGCCCGATTCTCGCCGCGAGAATAATAGGCCTATTAAGATAGAAGGTAAGAGCACGCTAATAGACCGTATAAACGATAACCGTAGTAGACGCGACTACGATAACCGCGGTAAGACGGCCGATCGTAGTAGAACGGACGACTATACTAGAGTAGCTAGGCGTAGAGAGCGCGATACTCCTCGTAATTTCTACGTCTCCCGTAGCTATATACGATTAAACGAGCGATACGTATTACTATCCTCTCCCCGTAGTATAAGTATAGTAAGCCGCTTATTAGATGCCTCTTCGGTATACGCGCATTTTAATGATTAGTTCCGCACGGTAGAAGAGGATATAGTCGACGATAATATCCTAATAGCGTACTTCGGCGATATTAGCGTATTCGAGCTATATTCCCCTATAACGATCTAAATAAAGTATAACTACTATACGTAGCATTTCTAAAGTAATAATTAGTTATAGGAGTATAAACGCCGTTCTTATCCTAAGTAGCCTTAGCGGAGCTACGAGTATTCCGACCTAAGGAGCCTAGCCGATATCCGTATTATCGAATCTACTACTATACTAAAAATTAAAGGTAGATACGCCTTTCGAGGCTATTATTACCTACGCGCGGTAGTCCGGTTAGAATTAACCGGAAAAGAATATACGGTATACTTAGATACTAGAGCTACGATCTTACTTATCGATAATAAGTTCCTTCGCGACGCTCGCCTAGACATCGAACGTAAGACACGTGCGACTCCGTTATATATTAAGGGCCTAAGTAACGCGTAGCCTTCGGTAGAATATGTCGAGCTAGATCTCTAGCTACTAGCGGTATAGAAAGGCTAGCGTGTCCTCGCTTATATAAAGTACGAGGTATATATTATATAGAAACTCGGTACGAGAATACTAGTAGCTATAGATATTATCGGCTTAGAGGGCATTAAAATCGATATCCCTAGGAAGATAGTAACCCTTACCGCTTACGAGAAGGCCCGTATACTACTACTCGTAGGTAGAAAGGACGATATAAAATTCTATATAGTAGTATATAGTAACGATTAGCTAGTTACCCTAGCGCCGTAAATAGTTATAGCGGTATAGGCCTACTTCGGAAACACGCTCCTAAAGGATAGGGACTTCGCTTTTACCCCGGATAGGTAGCCGATCTCGCTAGATATACGAGTCTATTCTATAGTACTCGATACCTAGTCCGACTTCGTACTTATTCGTAATAACGGTAATACGCTATATATACTTAGCCCGAGTACGAGGTTAGGCTAAGTACGAGAGTATAAATTTAAGGGATCCTACTATATTAATCCCGAATAATACGGCTAAGCTACTCTACCGCCCCCTAATCTACTAGACTCCTATAAGGAGACTAAGCTATTTAACGGTATTATAGCCTACGGTTATCTAGTATAGGTAGCCCGTATCGAGGTACTTATGCGTAAGCACGAGCGACTATAGGTCGATAAAGGTACTACCGTTAAGATCCCGCTAGAAGACGCTATACGCGTAAATATAAAGCCTAGATACGAAGATACGAAGCTACCTACGATTACCTACCCTCTTAGCGGTCCCGATAAGGAGGTAGTCGATAAGGCCTTCGATCCATTATACGCCTAGTATAAGATGTCCTTTACTATAAGGCCTACCTAGTTTACGTTCCCTATATTTATCGTCTAAAAGAACGTCGTTATCGACGGTAAACTAGTATAGAAAGGCCGGGCTATTATCGACGTACGAGGCCTAAATAAGATCGTTATTAAAGACTCGTACCTATTACCGCGATAGGAAGACATTATTAGAGCCCTAAAAGGCTATGCCTATATTACTATAGTCGACGTAGTCGCATTCTTCTACTAATAGGCCGTCGCTCCGTAGGACTATTATAAATTCGCTATTAATAGCTATAGGGGTTAGGAGTAGATGTATGTAGCGATTATAGGCTACGCTAATAGTATTTAACACGTATAGCGTTAGCTCGATAAAATCCTTAAGCCGTATAGGCACTACTACCGTACCTATATTAACGATATCGTAATCTTCTTACGTACGTTTAAAGAGTATATAATATACCTAGAAGTAGTATTCGCGCTACTAGATTCCTATAACATTAGTATCGCTCCGTATAAGTCCTTCTTAGCTTATCCTTCGACCTTATTACTAGGATAAAGAGTCTTAGGGCTTAGTTTCGCGATATACGAAGAAAAGGTTAAAGCTATACTAGATCTTAAGTTCCCCTCTACCTTAAAGGATATCGAGTTTTATCTTAGCCTTATAGGTTAGTAGTAGTAATATATCCCGTACTACTCTACTATCGTCGCCCCGTTCGAGTTAAGGAAGAAGGAGCTATTACGCTTAGCCCCTTCGAGTAAGGGCTCTAAGCGGAAGAGATACGTCGCTCGTATATAAGTATTTAAGCTAGATGTATACCTCGGAGTAGAGCGTAAAGCCTTCGATATATTACGGTAGCTCTACCGCGAAGTTAAATTCTTATACTATACCGATCCGGATAGGCCTATCTATATCGATCTCGATATATACGCTAGAGGCTTCGCGGCGGTACTATACTATGTTAAGGATAACCTAGAGCCCTACGTAGAAAACGGTAAGGCTACGAGATTCTAGCTATACTAAGTATAGGTAATTATATACCTTAGTAAGGCCCTTACGGACGTCGAAAAGAGGTACCTAGCTATAGAGCTAGAGGTCGGAGGTTTAGTATAGATAGCTCGTAAGGTTAGATACATCTTATAAGCTATACGGAAGCTAATCTATATCTTCTCCGACTATATTATAGCGCTTAGTATAGCTATAGCGTCTAGCCTTACTATAATAACCTTAACGGATAAACTTAATCTCCGACTAGTACGAGCGGGCTAGTATCTTTCCTAGTTCCC